>JAQFVV010012397.1:17739768-18002268 GCA_028023455.1 Epiperipatus broadwayi
ACTAGATTTATAGCATTCTAAAAAGTCTTACTATTGATGTTCTTTAACACATTATTTTAACATTGCAAAATAATTAATTCTTTCACTTTCAAATTAACATTTAATAAACTTTGTAGCTTTCTTTTTCAGCACTCATCATCAATGGTATTTTGTCCCATAGACTGATTCAGAGTAGTCACATCAACAATTCTTCCATTTTTTCATTTCATTCTCTTCATTGCTAGCTCTTCAATTTTATGTAACTCTTTCTGTGTCATCCACCACTGTCAATCTTTTCTATTTTTTCTTCTTGTTTCTCTTCACCATTTCTTCTGAAACAGCTTACCTTAAACTATAATTTCTTTTTAATGTATGACCAATGTAATTTCTTTTTCTATTTCTTATTTTTTTACCAATCTTATTTTTAGAATAACTCTTCTTAAAATTTCTTCATTTGTTATTTTATCCATCCAATTGATTTTTTTTATGCTTCTCAATGAAAACATCGAAAAAGTCTCCAATCTGTTCATAACTTTTACTCATTGGCCACATTCCACAACCATGTAGAATACAATACACATATATCATTTAATTAATCTTTTTCTTAATTCTTTCTTCAAAGATTCACAAAATATTTTCTTTCTCTTAATAAATGTCCTCCTTTGCCAATGCAATTTTTATTTCAACTACACTTATTCCATCCTCACTCACTCAAATATTAAAATCCTTTTACCTGTTGAACTATTTTATTGTGGATTTCAATTGGCAATCTTTTTGCATTCCTCCTTATCCTTAAACATTTAGTCTTCTCAACACTAATATTCATTTCATACTTTAAACATCCTTCCTTCTATTTATTTAACATATTCTGAAGACACTTTATATTCTCAGTTATGAGTCATATCATAAGCAATATTTATAAATTTTATTACTTTTTTTTCATATGTCATAGCATCGGCCGGGACGCGAATCCACAACCGTCTGCAAACAACTACTTGCTTGCAAGCGGCTACCATGACCTCTTGGCTAACAATGCTTGACTAAATTTTGCTTCTTAACAGTCTAAATATTTATTTTAAATGGCTACTAAATAAATATTAAAAAGGCAGGTGACATATTATATACATATTGTCACTTTGATTAACTCTTCATTCTATATTCGCTTCAACTGTGTCATCCAGTCTAATTATTATCTTTTTTCAGTGTACATATTCCAAATAAATATACTCTCTTTCCAAAATACTTCTTTATTTTTTTAAAATGGTTCAAACTATTTATTCCAGATTAATTTATCAAATGCTTTTTTCAAACCCACAAAACCTATTACTAATTTCTTTATTTTGTTCAATATGTCTCTCTGCAATATGTTTTTTTTTTTTCAATAAAATACTTTTTTTCACATAATTTTTTTTTTTTTTTTTGAATTAAAATCCTCCATAAAACATTAGAAGCATGAGATATCAAACTTATTGTCCTGAATTCTTACATTTATCAGTTTTATTTTTTAACAATTGGAATCGTTGTTGTTCTTAAAAATTTTCAGGCCATACTCATCTATTAGATATAAAATTACAATGTCCAACTATTTTCTTTATAGTATATTCTTCCATATCTTTCAAAAGTTCTATAGATACTGCATCACTTCCAACAATCTTACCACTATTTACTTGTAAAATTGACGTTATTAATTAATCTGGCACTATATGTATACCTTTATTATCTTCTTCATTTTCAAATTCATAATTAATTGCATTATTTAAATAAGAATAGTTTTATCTGATAAAAAACTATCATTTCATCAATATTATTAATATATAAATCAACATTTATGTTATGTTTTTTTAAATATATTCATCTGATCTCATGAACATATATATTTCTGCAATAAACAGTATTAATTATTGCATATTTTTTTTTGCATTTGGAAAAAAGTTATTCTAGAATTAAAGCTGCAACATGGAGCATGTATTATACCTAATGTGCCTGTTTATATTCCAATCAACCCACTGATAACTTTGTACTCTTGTGATCTGACAAAAATAACATGTACAAAGATAGTGTACATGACTTTCTTTGGCAAAAAAAGAACATGTACATTGGTCTTGTACATGGTATTTTGACAAGAATTACAAAGTTATCAGGAGATTGATACAAATGTGAACAGGCACATTAGGTCTAATACATGCTCCATGCTGAATGACTAAATATATGTAAAAGTAAATTATATATATATATATATATATATTGTAACAGTATGAAAAGTAGAGCTGCTTTAACCCAATCTAGAGATGCAGGTTGAGGGGGTTCTAACTTCACCTACTCCTCCAGATTTCCACCAATTGACTTACTCTGCAAAAACCTCACTAGAATTCCTTCTCAATGTATGCCCGGTGGTCAGGGAGAGATAAGACTCGAAGGGGTAATTTACAAATAAGAATAAGTGGTATTTGAATGTATTAAAAATAAAATAAAAAGATTTATTGTTCACAAAAGAATTAAAGTTTATTGTAAACAAACGAAAAACACAAGATCACTATCTAAAGAGTCAGTCATTGACTTCTCGGTATACCTGAGAAAATCAATGGACTGACAATAACTACATATAGGCAGTAAACATCGGTTCTAGTTCACAACATCATATTACATTTAATTGGCATGGGATGAATGATTTTTGGAAAAGAGAGAGAGAAAGAGGAATCACTCAGAGGTGGCAGAGAAAAAAAAGAAAAATCAACCAAACAAAGTAATAGTTAAATAGATATTCTTTGAGCTGTAATAAAACATAGCCTGCAACTTTAATTTGAACCGCCTTTCTTTTCTTTCATTTTACATAACCTATATCATCAGGTTTTCTGTGTAGTGCTGTGAGCATAGAAGATAGTCAGGCTAATAAAACTAATGTATTAACTAAATGTATTACTCAGAGATTCGTTGTTTTTCTCCTTTTATCTTGTCAGGCAGTTTTGCAGAGATATTTCTCTCTATGAGGAGTGTAGAACGACATGAGGCTGGATAGCGCTCTGACCCTAAAACATAGTAGGGTGAGAAGGAACTCGTTCGCAGAGCGTGATCCAAGTTCAGAATGGAGCATAAGGTTTATGACCAGTCACTAATAAGTTTTACGTATAACAATTTCCAGAATCTTATCCGGAGATGTCCGTAAGATAAGTCCACCAATATGGAGATTGAAATAAGACACAATATATAAAAATATTTCCGACTCCCCGAGTAACACACGAAAGATTAAGACGAAATAATAATCCATTTAAAAAAAAAAAAAAAAGCAAGCCTGAAATTAAATACTAATATCTAAATTCTCACGACACAAAGCTTTCACAAAACTGAGGTAAAAGTTTAGATTAAAAATGAAATCCTCTTACATTTATCGATGTTTACATAATCGTTTAGATATATATGTTTACTAGTAGCTTAATAAACAAGGATACGAAAACTCTATTTAACCAACTCTACCCACCACTGTTAATGAAACTTCTTTCACGTTTCTTGATTATATAAACACACTCTCTCTCTCTCCTACTTAAATATACATGTTATTTTCAATCATTTCACCCCAATTATATGACTACATATATGCGCATATGTAATTCTAATTCGGATTGAAAAAGCAAAATATGAAACCAAAAAAAAAAAACAAAAAAAAAAAAACTATAAGCTGAGTTTAGTTTCATTTTTTTTTTTTTGCCTTTTCTTTAAGTAAACCGAAATAATAAAGATCTATTGACCACCAAATAAAAAAAAACAAAACAAAACATTAATCTAATTTAGAATGACTTTTTGAGCCGAGGTAAAATACATCGTATAAAATAAAATAAAAATGAGAGAATATTTTATTATTCTGCTTTATAATAAAACGTTTTAAAACTAATTAAATCACACAAATATAAATAAAGAACTAAATGTTCGTATACGTTTTGTTGATGATAATATTTTAAAATAAATCAAACACTAATACAAAATTTATATTACCGGTAATTTGAAATGAGTTTGTCTTTAGCTAGATAGTATTATGGAGATACCAGTGCACTACACAAGTAACGGGTTGTTTTGATTTTAGTCCTTCATTATTCATGACTGGCAGCAGGCATTTGGTCAGGCAGGAAAATGTTCTAGCACCAACTCTACATATTTTAAGATTGTAATGTAATCGGTTAGTAAGATGTAAGATACATGTTAATGCAAAACTAAAGACAAAAATTATTAAGAAAAACAATTTTTACAGTTGATATTCCTACTCTTCAGAAACACGCTAATGAATTTAAATTAGAACTTACAAATCGGTTTTAACTATTAGCAGATTTTGATCATGATTCAGAATTGAATGAAATAAATAAGAACATAACTGGTACAATTTTAGAAACTGCAACAAAGTTAGCTGGTAGAAAAAAAAGCAGCAATTGACTAATAAAATTTCTACTGAGGAGAGAAAATTTATGAAGAAACGAAGAAATATGAAGATATACAAACATAATTCGAATGTAATTACAATTGTATACAGACGCTATAAAAATAAATGCTTATTTATAAACATAATGCATTTTAAAGTATTGAATACCTCGAACACTATAAAATGATGTGGAAAAGAGTTGAAAATGATAAAAGAAAGTATAACTGTGAAGCAGTAAGGAAAGCTGTAGAAAAAAAATAAAAGTCTCAAGAGGGTAAAACAACATTTTGGTATTGTTAGGAAATTTATATCTGCAATAAGGCAAAAAGAAGGAAATATTACTAAAAAGAGAAATGACATCATGAATTGGGTAGACGACTACTATCAAGAACTAGATAGTAATAAAGACCAAGTACATCCTATATCTATTATATCTTATAAATTGCCCAGAATTTTAAATGAAGAAGTGAGACATGCAATTAAATTTATGAAGAAAGGAAAGGTTCCATGTAATGATGGAATTATAATTGATATATTAAAAGAAGCATGTGAAGAAATATTTTTAGCAAAGTTATACAAAAAATGTATTAATGATAAAGATGTTCCAGAAGATTGGAAGAATGCAGTATTAATATTAATATTTTAAAAAGGTGATAAAAATATATTTGAAATTACAGACTTATCTGCCTTTTATCAGTTTGATACAAATTTTTTACCACGATAATAACAATTGGTATCCAGAGAACATTGGATTTTCACCAACCAAGAGAACAAGCTGGATTTAAAAGTGATTTTAGTACACCTAAATCATATCCAGGTATTGAGAGAAGTTATAGAAAGGACAAATGAATATGAGTGGCCGTTATGCTTTGGATTTATTGATTATGAAAAATCATTTGATTCTATAAACATTTATTCAGTGATTAAGGCATTGGATTATCAAGGAATAGTTGCGGTATATTGTCATATTTTAAAGAATATTTATAAAAATGCAACAGCAACAATTGAATTACACAATGATACTAGGAAAGTCAACATTGAGAAGGGTGTAAAACAGGGTGACTCCATATCTCCAAAACTTTTTACAGCAGTGCTGCAAGAAGTATTTTGTGTATTAAAATGGAAATCCAAAGAAGGGCAAGTAAATGGAGATTACTTTAGTCATTTAGGTTTTTCAGATGATGTAGTTGTTTTTGCAAACAATGCTTTAGAGCTGCAGGACATGTTGCAGGAATCATCAGATGAAAGTAGGAAAGTACGACTAAAGATAAATATTAAAAAGACTAAAGTTATGGTTTAATGGATTTTCTCAAAATATGAAAATAACGAGTGATTATGATGAGTTAGATGTTAATAGCTACAAATATCTTGGTCAAATTATTAATACAGATGGAAAATAATGTTTGAACTTAATCATACAATTAAACTTGGTTGGAGGGTTTTTGATAGATATTTATTGATACTATATGGAAATATGCCTATGTGTTTGAAAAAAAAAAGATTTTTAATAAATGTGTTTTACCAGTTCTTACTTATGGATCTGACTCTTCGACACTTAATAAAGAGCAACACAGAGACTTCCGACCATTCAAAGAAGTATGAAGAGATACATGTTAGGAGTAACAAGAAGAGATCGAAAACAAGATATATGGGTAAGAGAACAAAATGGTGTTATAGACATCATTGAAAAATTAAAAGACTGAAGTGGAGTTGGCTGGACATATTGCTAGAAGAGATGATATTAGATAGACAATTGAAATATTAACCTGGATTCCAAGTAATTGTAAAAGTCCCAGAAAGAGACCACATGTGAGATGGATGGATAAAATAAAAATGTGTGTAGGGGTGAGGAAAAGAAGAGCAGCTAAACATGACAAAAATGGTTTGAACTGGGATAGACCTTCATCCTGCAGTGAATTGATAATGGTTGATGATATATATATGTAAAATAAATAAAAATATCCGTTAATTAAAAATAATATTGTAATTATAATTGAAATAATATTTTTAAACGGTTTATAAACAATTCAAACAATCTTTAAATTGCAGAAGTACTTTCAGTTACTTTCAAACCTGCCTCAACTGCTATTAAATTCAAAAACTAAAAGCGGAAGCAAACGTCATCAATTCAAATTCCACGAATCTCGTATTTTAATGTTAGAAGCTTGTCGATTTATCAAATGTGTTTTATTCCTGTTTATAAAAATTGCCTCTTTAATTTTTCTTTTACTATGGTTTCTCTCTTCATGAAGAATTTTCACATTTTCAATTTATGTAAACATAAATTTAAATTTAATTTTGAAAATGTGAAAATTCTTCATGAAGAGAGAAACCATAGTAAAAGAAAAATTAAAGAGGCAATTTTTATAAACAGGAATAAAACACATTTGATAAATCGACAAGCTTCTAACATTAAAATACGAGATTCGTGGAATTTGAATTGATGACGTTTGCTTCCGCTTTTAGTTTTTGAATTTAATAGCAGTTGAGGCAGGTTTGAAAGTAACCGAAAGTACTTCTGCGGATTTAAAGATTGTTTGAATTGTTTATAAACCGTTTAAAAATATTATTTCAATTATAATTATATATATATATATATATACGCACACAAACTTTCAAAATGCACAAATATCGAATTATTTATTTATTAATGTTTGATTTAAATATTAAGATAAGCTTTAAAAAAATTTAGAATCGAAATAATCTTTAAATAAAGTATAATAAAAACCTTTTGATTTTAAAAATAAGGAAGAGAGTTTTAATCTTAAAAATAAAAATTACAAACAAATCCTTAGGGCAAAATGACCATTGAAAAGATGATTACGAAAGAGTCGAGGAATAGAAACAAAAGACTTGCTTTTCCCACCCAAAGATATAGACACAGACCTCATTGGAAAACCCAAAATCTACTTGGCCACAAACTCAATAAAACAATGAAATATAAATATGAAATATGTTTGATAGATCTGTGCATTCCAGAAATAAGGTGCCTGAGGTCTATAAAAAGAAAAATCCAAAAGCAATAATGGATTAGAGAATTAGAAAATTAAAGTTTTAAATTCATTCATCTTTGCTGAAAGTAAACATAAAAAAAATTACAAAGCTATTATCATCATCATCACCAAGAATGTAATCAGCTTCATAGTGCTTTTTTCGGTTGGGCCGGCTGGAGAAAGGTTTTATCTCCATGGATTCCAGGCTCAAACAATGGTCCCATCTTCAGAAATCATCGGAAATCCTTATAAATCGTCATAAGTCTTCATAGATCTTCATCGTGAAGCTCGGACAAGGAAAGTATAATTTATAAATGATAAAAATGAAATCTAAACTCTCTTAAATTTAAAATCTTCGAACTTTATTTGTTTCTAAAAATGAACTATAAACCTTTTTTTCCTGAACAAACCTGAACTTTATCTTTTATAAACTTTGCAATTTTAAACTCTGACCTAAAGTTAAAATGTAATCTCTTAAAATATGTATTGTTTTTTTTATTCATGCTTAATAAGATCTGTTTGTAATAGGGTAGGGGTTTGCAATTGCAAACATTAAATTGAAAGATATACGCATCATTATTTGTGCATTATTAAATTTTAAAAATAGGTTAAAAATAATGTTTGTGGAAAAAAAAAGTTAAATATAATGTGTCATTTTAAAATGATTTAAAACATTACACTAAAGATTTTTTTAAAAAATTAAATTAATAGATTAACTTAAATATAAGTTGAGTGTAGATGGCTGCTAGACTCCTTTATGTTAGTTTAAAGGGGTTTTGACTTCGGACCATTTGTTTCATAGTTGTGTCAATGCTGGTGGAGAGATATATGGATGTTTATATCAATGTAATGTGAAGGGTGTTAGCACATAAGGGTGACGAGTCCAACTGAATGCATGTTCCCAATGAGGCAGCATATCATTGTAATGGACGCAGACATATTTCCTGCTCCATTGGCCCATTCCAGCTTTATGGATTGGGATGATAAGCCGGTAAGGTAAACCGCTCTCCCATCCATATGTAGCATTATTCTCTTTATTATATTACATGCATGATTTTATTGACAGACAGATGTACATTCCTGTACTGTATGAAAACCATGTTTTCTCCAATAATATCACACTGTTCAGATGCACATTCCTGTCAGTGTGATTCTATGCTAACATGTTCACATTGCATTGGTTGCTGATATATATCTGGAAGCGAGCATTGGTGTGGCTGTGGATGCAGACTTTTAGCCTGGAGTCAAATGTTTTGAAAATCTCTTGAGTGTGTCATCTAGGTGGCTCATCTATACTCAACATTCTAAGATTAAAAATTAAAATTAAATACAAATAAAATAATAATAATGAAACAAAATAAAACATATTTTTTTATATAATAATTATATATTTTTTAAGTTTGTGTGTTATTATATATATATATATATATATATATATATATATATATATATATATATATATATATATATATGTGTGTGTGTGTGTGTGTATGTGTGTGTGTGTGAGAGAGAGAGAGAGAGAGAGAGAGAGAGAGAGAGAGAGAGAGAGAGAGAGAGAGAGAGAGAGAGTAATAAAATAAATAACATAAATATGGTGATTTTATCTATGGAAACAGATACCTTTTGCCTTAGAACTTGCCTGGAACCTATTATTTACTACTAGTTGCTAAATTCCCTGAGACTAAATAGGTTTCTTTTTCCCATTATTTATGAAAGCTTTTTTTTTTGTTGGTTTCATTGTTAAAAATAAAATCAGGGGTTTTTTTTAAATTTTATATTGAAGTTGTTGAGTGAATTAAATGCAGAAAACTGTTTTATATGGGGGGGGGGGATGTGAGGTAGTAGCATTTTCTTGATATTCTGCAAACCATAATACTTCTTCAAAAAGTTGCATATGTTAAATGAAATATTTTCCAAGGGTTGTTATTCTAATAACCAACAGAAATAAGTAGATTTTATCCATATAAACAGAGAAAACTCTTGCCCTTCATGGTCCCAAGAAATTATCAATTAATATTAATTTACAATTTCCCTGCTGCTACATCAGTTTCCCCCATTACTTATAATCGCTCTTTTGTTTTTAAGTATACATTGCTAATACAGTCAGTGAAAATAGGCTAAAAATAATATTTCTATTCTTCATTAATGTCCATTTACTGTTTCACTAAAATAACTATATAATTTGGTTGAAATTGTATATTTGAAAATTGCATTTAAATATTCATTTCTTTAAAAAGCATCAAATGTTTAATGTTTCAAAATTATTTCTAAACAAATTCTAATATATTCACTATTTAAATTTATGCAAATTTGGCTACTGCTAATTAAATGATTAAATTATTTTTTTGATTACCTTGCTTGGTGTTTAACGTATATTTTTTCAGTAGTTAAATCAGGAATTCTACTTTTTACCTAAAATAATGGCAGAAGTTGCACCTGATCCTATTAAGTTTATTATTAAGGTGTGCTCATATTATGATTTACCACAAATAATAACTGCCAGTAAAATGTATTTTCGTTTTCTCTTCGAAAATTACGATTCTATGTATTGGATCAATGTAGCTTATTATGCGGTCTTGGTAGCAGCTTCAGAAATACCAAATACTGATGCTATAATTGCAAATATTTGCGCTGACTCAAAGAAGTGGATATGGGAACCAATAAATGATAATTTATACACTGAAATGAAGGAATATGTGAACCGATGTAAGAAAAAGTGAAGATAGTAATAATATTTTATTAATGAGAACTTTTATAAATGTTGACATGGCATTTGATAATTCAATTATTAAAAGAATTTTTTTACATTAAGTGAATTATTTTAATAACTTTTTTTTGTTTGTTTACTTTTGTACTAAATATAATTAAAATAATATTGTCAAATTATATGTTGTTTATTTTCTTAGTTTTTATTATTATTTGATAACAACTGGAAAATAACTGTAAATTAGAAGTAATATTAATTTAGTGATTATTTTTAGCATCAGAAAACATATGCTTACAGTTAATTTATTATATTATATAAATGATTATGATGGAAAATGGATAATTGAAAATTTATTGTGATATTCGGGTAATTGTTTCATAAAAAGTTATAAGCAATTACTGTTCTGATAACGATAATAAAATTGTGACAATTCTAAATAATAAATTTTAAATTAATACATCATTTTCCAATTTTATTAACAGTTAATATATTATTTTCCATATTGATGATAATTCATTATTGCTAAATTGAATCAATGGGAACAATATTCTAATATTAAATGGAATGTACATTGTGGAGTTCAAAATAGAATGAGCAGCAAATTGGTTTAATGTTGGACCTGCATTTTAGTAATAATAATAATAATAATAAAAAAAAACAATTATTAGATGAACAAATAGGTCAAAATGCCAAATTAATATAAAATACCATGGGAAGAAAAAAGAGGTGTTATTTATAGGGGTATAAAAGTTATTCTGATCCGCAACAACTTTTTAAAATTATCCTAAAAGTGATTAATGCTAGACCGGGTAAAGGATTAAAACATAAAAGTGCTTTGGGAACTTTTGATTATGATATTAGAAATAAGAGTGATAAAGAATTCAAAACTGCAGAAAAAGAAAAAACGGTATTTTATGGATTTTTACATTGATTAAAATTTTAAACTAAAGGAACTTGAAATCACAAAAATGAATATACAGTAGATACTGATTACATTTTAACTGAAATATGTGTTTAATAATTTTAATAGATTCGTAAACAAGTGGTAATCAGTTAATGAGATATATGCGCATATTAATGCATAATTAAAATTATAAAAAGTATCACTAAAGTTTCTATAAAAAGTTGAAACACTACAATTAATGTTATTTAGATGTTGCAAATTTCTGTAAATATTATCAGACTTGGAAGATAATTTTTATTTGAATGAAGTTAGACAAAGTTATACTATGAAAGATTATCTCAGCCAAAATGATAGTTAAGGACCATTTTTTTCTATGCCAAAATATAATACTATATGAAAAAGTAGAAATATGACGATTTTTAAAAATTATATATTATGAATTATTGTTTTTGTGAAGGAATACTACAAAAATTAAACGTCAGGCGTTGGTGGCTTAGTGGTTAGCATAGCTGCCTTCCAAGCAGCTAACGCGATTTCGCTTCTAGTCAATGTTTTGACATAGAGAAAAAAAAAGGAAATACTACAAAAAGTTAATAATGATATAAAAAAAATTTTTTTTGTGAATTTGGAAGAAATTTATCTAAGAGAATAAATATTTCAAAAACATAATAGAATATTGTGGTTTTGGTAAAAAAAAAAATCGCAAATAAAAAAAAATGGATGTATTATAAAAGTAAAATGATATTGCAAAATAGGTTTTGGCACTACGTGCATTTGTTTATGATAATAATTAGCCTGCAAACAAAATATTTTCTTATATATATATTACAACTACTATACCGTCAATTATTTTAAAGACAGAAAGGAAACAATTATATCCAAAAGAAAAGTAAAACTTGCAGGCCATGTCATACTATTAAATGATATTTTAAAGATATCAGATTAAGAACTAATACAAAAAATGTGATATATAAATGGAAAAAAAAATGTACAATTTGAATAGTGCAGTAGTAATATTGATTTTTAAGAAATATGATAAAGCCGAAACTAGACATCACCCACATAACAGGCTTATATTGGTTTTTTAGAAAACCCTTACCAAAGCAGTAAATAATCGCTCTACAACTAAATGTAGATTCTAACCATCTAAAAAGACAAGCGTTATTTAAAATTAATTTTAATGTAGTAAGTTTTATCCAAGTATTGATAAAATTATAGAGGGTTCTAATAAATTAACTTGTTATTGTGCTTTTGAAATTGTAGATTATAAAAAAAGACATTTGTTTCCATAGGTATTTCGATATAATTAAACTTTTGGATCCGCATGATATAGTTTTTTAACCCTGTTATTTAATAATGGTATTTATCAAAATCTAACAATGGCGATTAGATTACGTGCGTAACATAAAACTATTAAAGTTAAAAAAAGCAAAAAAAGGGAGCCGTTTTACAAAAAGTATTTAGTGAATTAATGTAAGAAACTATGGGAGCAAAAGTAAATGGAAATTATTTTTGTTACGTTATTAAGATTTGAATTTTTTTTTTTTTTTGCACATAATGGTTTAGATCATTAGTAAATCTTGCAAGAGTTTTTAGATAACAATTAAAATATAAACTTAAAGAGAAAATCCAAAAATATAAATAATTGTCAAAAAATATTATCAAATGAAATAAATAAATAGGAATTGATAATCGTGAATTTAAAAAAAGTTATCGACAACAAATAACTTCATCCGAATGAATAAAGTAAATAGTAATATAATGCAAGAAATTAATCATAGAATTAGAACTTGGCTATAGTCTTATTCATTAAAAATATCGTAATAACAAAACGGAATATCTCTAGTTCTTTCAAATATTTCAAATATTTGAATAATCTTATATAATAAACTGCAGTATAGAACCAGAATTTGTAGCGAACAAGAACAAGTTGATGATGATATGATACACAGACCGAAAAAATTTCAAAGGCACTTATCACATCAGGATATTACTAATTTTTTTTTAAAAAGTAAATATTACAAATTCTTGGATAAGCAGCAGATGCATCCCCAGAATATGGAATTAGCAAGTTCACAGAATAACTAGAATTCTCTCTCAATAGACTTATAATCGATGAAAACCAATTTAACAAACCCGATAAAATAAATTTTAGATTAAAATCAGAAATTTGTAGGAAACAAGAAGAGGGTAATAATAATATAAAGCTGTCTTTAGATCAAAACATTCCTAATTCCATTAAATATTGCCAGTTTTTAAGAACAGATGCATTAATAAAATATGAAATTAGACACTTTCAAAATATAATATCATCAAGAGGCTTATAAGGAATGAACCCAAATCTGAAATCAGTAAAATAATATGCAGATTAGAATTAACAATTATTAGCAAAAGGGAACAAGTTAATAATGATAATCAGAGACAGAGATTTTTCATGCCAATCTTCAGATCAAGACATTGCTAATTTTTAAAGGATTAAATATTGCTTAGTTTAGCAGGAGATGCACTTGCAGAATATGGAATTAGTCAAGTTCAAAGTATAAAGTATAGATAGCATTATGAAGAGGCTTATAAAGTAGGTACAAAAATTCAAAGAACCCAATATAATAAAATGCATATTACAGCCAGAAATCTATAGCAAGAAAATTCAAAATGATGATGATATGTTAATCAGAGTCAGAGTGATCTTCTATGATAGTCTTCAGATTGATAAATTGATAAATAGTTTAGAAGATTGCATGCATATTGTAATGGAAACCATTCTAAAATATAATAACAATGCTAATGAGAAAACCTTTTCTCATAAATAGTAATATTCCTCTGTTGGATGAGCCAAAAATGTAATGGACAATTAATCAAATAATAGCTGAAAAGATGTCTGATCTACAAATGTCCACATATTTGAGCAAGGTAGAAAATATAATGATTAAATGTACTTAGGAAACTAAAAATATAACTAACAAATAGATAAATAAATATGTTGATTTACAAGAGACTATGTTTCAGTTTAGATTTATACTTACAATAAACTCGTGAATTTTTAATGTGCCAATATTCCAGAGAAGTATCTTGTTTGGAAAAAGAAGAAATAATTCAATGAGTAATGATTAGTTTGATGATAAAATTTAGTATGGGATATAAAATGAATTATCTTAATTGTAAAACAAATTGTGTAAAAAAGTAGTTTTATAATAACTTGTGCAATAAACAATAGAGTACTTAGGTTAATAATAATAAAATGATACAAATATTCATTGAAGTAAACATTAATTCATTGAGGAAGCTAAAACAAAGAGCATAGTTTAATTTTATCAAATTCTATCTAATGTATATTCTATAATTTACACCTGATATATTACAATTAATAGAGATAATCTAGTATTAAACTTATGAAAGCATACAATCATAAAAGTTTAATTACAAATCAGTTTGTTAATAATTGATTTAAGTCTTAATTATGTGAGTCTATTACTTAAGCCTATATCAGATTGTAAGATAAAATTATCTCATAATTAAAATTGTTAATAAGAAAAGACTTTGATAAATATTTTATTGCTAAGATATTATATATTTAACCATTATTAATAAATGAAATTTATTTCATTTAGAAAATTTAAAAGAAATTTTCTTAACATTTTTACCATGTTTAGCTTATAAATATAATTTCAGTCTAGATTCCACTATCTTATGACATTTTTCTTGGTAGATCAATGGTAACAAAACTCAAACGTAAGTTTCCATGAACATTTTTATCCTTAAATAATATTCAACCATTCCTTTTGTTGATATTACAATCTATGGAATATTTGATGATTTTATAACTTCATGTCAGTTAAGCATAGCATTTGTTATTAATCAATTCATTTGAATCATAAAGATATCAAATGACGAGTAGTCTTTTGTTCTTTACCCTTAAATAATTTACTATTCAAATTACATATTTCTTTATTATAAGTTCAAAATCTATTTCTAAATGTAAGGCAAGACAAAACACAAAATTTTAAGCAAAAAAGTGTATATGTGTTTTTCTTGATGAAATCATTTCTGTAGCTATAGTAACACAAAACACTTTTTTTTTCTTTTTTAAACACTGATTTATGACTATAACTTAATAAAAATCATTTAATTTTTTTATATTTAATAAGTAAAGTATCCATGTTCTCTCCATTTACAAATTGATACCCACATTTACTAAATATAAAGCCGTTAATCGTTTTATTTAGTTAGTTATTTATACACTACAAAGAGAACTATAGACAACAATATGTGTACATCACATATCCCCACCCTTAATAAGAATAAAGAAATATTTGACATAAGATCATCACAATCAACTAAACATTATATGAATAACTCATGGTTAATTAAATTACATCATCGCAACACTAAAGTTAATGATGTGTCTAATTAACAGACTACAATTACAAGAAATATACCATAACAATTATATTCATTCATACATTCCATCCTATGAAAAATAAGTTTATAGTATTATATAGGTTGTATAAATTTTGACCAATAAAATTAACCCTTTTATTACTGACAAATATTGGTTCTTCATACTAAAATAAAATCATGAATATAGCCATCATAAATTGAACATTTACTACTATATCCATAATGACATGTATTTGGTCATAGCCTTAAAATAAATAATATTTTTAAACAATAATCTCACAAATTCTACACATTACTGACATTATTCTCTGATCAGGCCAAATCCTAATCAATGTGCCTATATTTATACGGTGTACTTCATGATAATGAAACAATTTAGGTTTTAAAATGTTTACTACCAATGAGAAAATCTTACATCTATCACCACTATGTAAGCATATGATGGAAATACTCTTTTAAGAAATTTAGTCATTTATTTTGGATTGCATCACATCGAAGCTAATATAGGCCTAAATCTAACTGAGTTTTTAAATTATGGATCTCTTGTTCATATCTATTCTGCATCTTCTCTAACTCTTCATAATTAATTTGCTGATACTCATTTAACTTAGTTTTTAGGATTCTACCTTTATTATGGCATTCCAATCTACACTCTTCTGCCTTAGTTTCTACTTCATGATATCAGGTTTGCCTTTTATCTATACTATCTTTTAACTTGTTGATCTTAATTCACATTTGAATTTAGGACTTTTTTAAATCTCTACTTTGCTATACTTAATTTGCAAATCATTTATTTTCCCAATTTTAGCTCATACACTAACTATGTATGGATATCAACCTATTAACTATCTCATATTGATTCTTTTCTATCTTCATCACCAGGATTTCCTAACCTTACTTCATTTCTAGTTTATGTTCTTCTTGATTTTACTTCATTTCAATTTTATTCTTGTCACAGTTTTCTTTATTTTGATCAGTCTTATTCATTAGATTTTTTGATGATTTTTTCTGTTTTTTATTGAGCTTATTCATTAAATCTCTGGATATTTTTTTCTGACTTTCATTGAGCTTATTCATTAAATCTATTGATAATGTTTTTATTGTCTTTGTTTAATTTTTACTAGAAAGTTCTGCAACTTTGCCATTATAGATTCATTTTGATCAATTTTTGATGTCACAGAGATTTCATTAACTTCCTTCTCCTGTTTTAACATGCCTTATTACTTCTCATTTTTCATAATTGATTTAGTAATTATTGCTTTATTATAGAAAGGGCAGAACATGGACTTTCCTTATAAATTCAATATTCGACACTAATCAGACAGGATAACTTGTTCTTTCTACTATGTTTTATATGCTAAACCCTACAAAATAAAAAAAAATACTCATATTTATTTCAATTTATATTAGACCCCTTCAATAAAAAAAACAACACAATAGCATAATTTCTCAATAGTGATTGATTTACCTATTCACATTTATATTGTCCCAAACTAATATATTATAATTCTTAACATTCAACTCATATCATGTATAACATTATGTAAATTTCAAGAGTATGCTCAAATAATGTATCATGCTCTTATTAAGAAATATAAATAGTGAGCACTTGATGATTTCCAAAATAACTAGGAGACAATACTGCTAATAAAATAGTGATATCAAGCACATTTCATTATTCATTTTTAACTTATTTTATGAGAAATACTTAATAATATTTATTAGCAAATGAGTCCACATTCTTTGGCATTTTACTGTCATATAGCACAAACTTGGTGCATTTAAATTCATAAACATAAATTCTTATTTTAATTATATGGATAGTCCAGACATCATTATTAATTTTTTTTTGCCTAAATATGTTTTCATTTGACATGTTTATAAAACATTTCATTCCCAAAGCACTTTACAGCTCCTTTGTTTCTCACTCATATAGTAAACTTATTCTTCAGAAAACAATTTGACAACCTATTCTAAATTTAAACCCTTAAAAAAGCACAACTACAAATTTAAAATTTATTATCTATTGAGCCATTCCTCTGTTTAATCTAACACTAGTTTACACAAAATAGATGCTATTAATTGTAATCATTAAGCAAAATTTTGAGTTTATTTATTAATTTATAACTTGCAATGTCTCATGACTTATAAATAAATACTAATGGCTCCCTGTTGGGTGTCAAAAACTGTCATGGAGATTACTCTAAAATATAAAAAAAAATGATAATGAAGCAATCTTGTCTAATAAATAGAAATATGTCCTTGCTAGATGAGTCAAAAATTTAACTGGCTGAAAAAATACCTGACCTACAAATATCCACTTATTTGAACAAACTAGAAAATATAATGGATAAATGTTGTACTTGGGTAACTGAAAATATAACTAATAAATAATTATGTTGAATCCACAAGTGGCTCTTTTGCAGTTTAGTTTATATTTACAATGGGCATATAATTTGTAATGTGCCAATGGTCCAGAGAAGTATTTTCTTGGAAAAATAAAAAACAAATCAATGAATAATGATTTTCTTGATGATGAATTATAGCATGGAATGTAAAATGCATTATTTTAATTGCAAAATAGATTGTTTTATAAAATAGTTTTATAATGATTCATGAAAAAGGAAAATTATAGCACATAGGTTGTTAATAATAATAATAATAATAATAATAATAATAATAATAATAATAATAATAATAATAATAATAATAATAATAATAATAATAATAATAATAATAATAATAATAATAATAATAATAATAATAATAATAATAATAATAATAATAATAATAATAATAATAATAATAATAATAATAATAATAATAATAATAATAATTGAAGTAAATATTAACTCATTGAGGTGACTAAAACAAATAATATAGTTCTAATTTTACAAACTTGAATCTAATATTATATAATGTTTGTTTTATATGTTACCCCTGCTAGAATGTAATTATTAGAAATGATGTATGATTAAAATTATTAAATCATAGAATAAACAACAAATTAATATATTAACAATTGTATTAATTACCTGGGTCTATTATTTAAGTCTAAATCAAATAATAAAATAAAATCCCCTCATAATTAAGATTATATACATATTATAAGAAAAAAAATAATTTTAATGGTAACAAACTATTATAAACAATTCTTAAATTTGCAGAAGTACTTTTGGTTAATTTCTTAAACCTGCCTCAACTGCCATTAAATTAAAAAAAAAACAATAACAACAAAGCGGACACAAACATCATTAATTCAAATTCTATGAATCTCATATTTTAACTTTAGCAGCTTGTCTATTTATTAAATGCATTTTATTCCTATTTATAAAAATTGCCTCCTTAATTTTTCTTTTATTAAGGTTCCTCTCTTTATGAAGAATTTTCACATTTTCAAAATCAAATTTAAATTTATATTTACATGTTTTTTCATGATCAAAGAAAACTGAAGGAAATATTAAATCACCATTATTTTTACTTTTTACATGCTTATATAACATTTCATGCTCCCTCAATCTCTTCTCAATACTGCACCTAGATTCATCTATATATGATAGCAAACAATCACAAAAAATGATATATGATATTACTTTTCTGCTTGACATGTATGATATCCTTAGAATTATTGACTAATTTATTAATATTGTTTGAAATATAGAATGAAACATTAAACACATTCTTATACATATCCTTAAAAATGTTCACTTGTGGATTTGAAATAAATGGAATAGATATCCATTGTTTACTATTAATATTCATTTTCTTTAAATCATTATAACTTTTTTTAAAATTGACATAAAGTATTGCTTATTTGTTACATTTTATAACCAACACCAAGCAATTCCTTGGTAAATATCTCAATATTTTCCATTTATCACTTTGGTAACAACATAATTTTTCATTCCGAAACAAAATAGATCTAAAACTTGCCATCTTGTGCATCATTGCTAATTTTGATTTACAATTTATATATCTCCTTTTTTGTAGTGGCTTAATTATTAATTTATAATTTAATGTACTGTTATCTCCTGTAATAATTAAATCTAACTATTTAATAATTTTGTCCTATTTCTTTTCAATAGTCCATTTCAAGCTATTTAACTTATTTTATTCCTCTACAAGCAATTTTATGGTATTAGAATTTCCACAAACAAAAACATCATCTACATATCTTTTGTAAATTTAATATCTTCAAAAGTAGACATATTTAAAATACTACTCTCATATGTACATAAAACAAAATTGCAAACTTATGCAACTACAGGCAGACTCATAGGCCAACCTTGACACATTTTATAATATTGACCTTCAAAAAATGCAATCCAGCCTAATATTGTGCTAGTATGAAATAGTGATCATGTGATGTTTAGTGATTATAAAATGTTAAAGAATCAACAACAAACTTTATCATATATTTACAAGTATTTTTACTTTTTAATGTTTGTTCAATTATTTTTATGGAATTCATTCAGTCAATAGATCCATAAATTTTTGTTACATCCAATGAAGCAATAACATCATTCTCATCAATCACCAAATTTTTAATACTATTTACAAAGTCAAACGATGAAACAATAGTATTTTCTCCAAATCCTAAAAATTCTTGTAGAACCTTACCAACATATTTAGAAGTCTGATACATGAATGAGCCACCAAAATCTATCATAACTTGCAAAAGATTAACTTCTTTATGTAATTTTATATTTGCAAAAATACAAGGATATACAGCACAAAATGATATATCATATAGTATGCACTATTACTTAAAGCTTTACTTTTAGCACTTTTTAAAATATTGTTAATACATTTTATTTTTGAACATCAATATTATATTCTTCAATCAAAAAGAAACAAGGTTTTACCATTTACATTTTAAATTTATCAATATATTGTCATTTTGTCATCAAACACATACACAGCCCTTTGTCCTCTTTTAAACAAATCATATTTTCATTCTTCAAACTCCATTTAAATTCCAAATAGCCAATTCCCACGAATTATCATAAGGCATTGTATTAAATTTATTACAATTAATTTTCTTAATAATATCATCAGCAAAATGATCATTACCAGGAATCATTTCAGATGAATTTTAAAAAGCTGTAATTAGTTCCAAATTATAATCTTTCCAATTACCACTGACATATTTAGCTCCATAACTTAAAACATATTTCTGAATCAAATGTATATTATTATTTGATAAATTAACAAATTTTAACTTATTATAAGCTTGTGGATACCACTTATTAAATGAACAATTATGTCATTACTAAATTGATAAACTGAAAAATATTGAGATGTTTCCCATGGAATTGCTTGATGTTGTTTATAAAACAGAACAAAAAAGCAATACTTTATGTCAATTAAAAAAAGTTATAATGATTTAAAGGAAATGAAGATTAATAGTAAACAATGGATATATATTCCATTTATTTTAAAAAGCCACAAGTGAAAATTTTTAAGGATATATATAAGAATGGGTTTAATGTTTCATTCTATGTTCCAAATAATATTAATAAATTAGTCAATAATTCTAAGAATGTCATACCTGTCAAGCAGAAAAGTAATGTCATATATCAATTTTTTTGTTTGTATGCTATCATATATAGGTGGATAAAGGGGCAGTATTGAGAATAGATTGAGAGACCATGAATTGTTATATAAGCATGTATAAAGTAAAAAATAATGGTGATTTAATGTCTCTTTCAGTTTTCTTTGATCATGAAAAAACATGTAAATATAAATTTAAATTTGATTTGAAAAATGTGAAAATTCTTCATGAAGAGAAAAATAATAATAAAAAAAAATTAAGTAGGCAATTTTCATAAATAGCAATAAAATGTATTTAATAAATAGACAAGCTACTAACATTAAAATATGAGATTCATGGAATTTGAATTGATGACGTTTGCTTCTGCTTTGTTTTTTGTTTTGTTTTTTTAATTTAATGGCAGTTGAGGCAGGTTTAAGAAATTAATTGAAAGTACTTCATGGATCTAAGAATTGTTTATAATACTTTGTTACCATTAAAATTATTTTTATTATAATTACAATTTTGTTTAATTAATGGATATGATAAAATTCCTTCATAATTAAGATTATATATATATATATATATATAATCTTAATTATGAATACAAACATTGAATCATAAAATTATATATATATATATATATATATATATAATTTTATGATTCAATGTTTGTATTATTAAAGCAATATATGTAATTATATAACTGAATATTTGTAAATACAGTAACTAAATAATTAAAAAAAATTATTCACTTAGGAGCACTTTCGATTATCCCAGTAATCTGTGTCAACTAAAGTTTTGAAATGCTAACATTCCCACAATTCCGTGATCTTAACCTTTGATGCTTACCTGTTAATTAAGTCATGTTTATATTTGTATATTAGCATATCCTTCTTTATTTTTCTTTTATTGTTATTTTTTTCAATTTGCAATATTTTTACACTGTTAAAATTGAAGTCAAAACCATAAATACATGATTTATTATGGTAGTAAAAAACAGATGCTGAAATATTATTATCTACTATGCTTTTTTCTTTTGATTTCTGAACACGTTTTAATAATAGCAAGTGTTATTTAGTTCTTTTTTCCAATGTACATCTAGATTCACCTATATATTTACTGCCACACCTACCTATCCATTTATAAATGACACAATTTTTATTTATAAATGAGGTTTTATCTTTGGAGTTATTTATTAATTTATTTAATGTAGGAGGTGTGTAAAACGGAATATCACATATATCTTTATAATTTTTTTTTTTAAACTTTACTTGATAATTTGAAATATATGGGATTGTTATCCATATTTTTTATTAGCAGGAGAAGTAATATTATTATTAAAATTTTGTCACACAAAATGGCAGGTTTGAAGTTCTTTTTATTTAGAAATAATAGTCTTTGCAAATATTCATCAGATAAAGGCAAAAATATTGAAATATACTCAAATGAATTGTTAAATGTTGGCTATAGTTATAATCACATTTATAATGTTATTAGAGATTTTAATACGAAATATAAAAATAAAAATTTTAATAATAATATTGATTCTCCTGCTAATAAAAATATGGATATCAATCCCATATATTTTAAATTATCAAGTAAAGTTTATAAGGAAAATTCATAAATATATATGTGATATAGCATTTTACACACCTCCTACATTAAATAAATTAATAAATAACTCCAAAGATAAAACCTCATTTATAAATAAAAATTGTGTCATTTATAAATGGATATGTAGGTGTGGCAGTAAATATATAGGTGAATCTAGATGTACGTTGGAAAAAATGGAAAAAAGAACTAAAGAACACTTGCTATTATTAAAACATGTTCAGAAATCGAAACAAAATTACATAGTAGGTAATAATATTTCAGCATCTGCTTTTTACAACCATAATAAATCATGTATTTATGGTTTTGACTTCAATTTTAACAGTGTAAAAATATTGGAAATTGAAAAAAAATAACAATAAAAGAAAAATAAAGGAGGCTATGCTAATATACAAATATAAACATGACTTAATTAACAGGCAAGCAGCTAATGTTAAGATCATGAAATTGTGGGAAAGTTAGCATTTCAAAGCTTTAGTTGACAGAGATTATTGGGATAATCAAAAGTGATTTTAAGTGGATACAATTTTTTAAATATTTGGTTACTGTATTTACAAATATTCAGTTATATAATTAAGTATATTGCTTTAGAAATACAGACATCAAATTATATATATTAATAATCTTAATTATGAGGGAATTTTATCTTATCATTTCATATAGGCATAAATATTAGACTTAGTAATAGCTTAGACTGCATAATGCCATGACATTTTTGTTGGCACATCATAATAACAAAACACAAATCTAGGTTTTGATGAACAATTTTATTCTTAAATGACATTCAAAGACTTTTCATTGATATGACAATCAATGGTAAATTTGATACTTTTAGTGTTTTATGGCAGTTAAGCATAGTCTTTGTTATTAATAATTTCATTTGAAACATAAATATATCAACTGGTGGAAAATCTTGTGTTTCTTTCCCCCAAAATAATTTTTCAATCACAATATATATGTCCTTATTTTTTTTATAAGTTCAAAATGTATTTGCAAAAATAAAGTAAGATATAACACAAAATTATAAGCAGAAGTCAGCATGAGTGTTCTTCTTATTGAAATCTTACTTTAGTTCTAGTAACACAAAACACGGTCATTTTCTTTTTTTTTTTTTTTATCAAGCACTGATTGTGCACCTGTGGTTATTTTTTTTTTAATATTAATAAGGCATTGTTATCATTCAAAATAATTTTATAAAAATTCACTGTTCATTTATCACAAATTAACAAACATATTTATTAAATATGAGGCCTTTAATTGTTTTTTTTATTTAATAATTTAAAGACCCATAAACATAGAATATAACCTAGAAATAATTTCAAAAATTTGTAATGTTTACTAAATCTATCACCTATATACATATAATACACAATAAATTATTATATTTATAAAATAAAATACAATCAGTATTTTACAAAGTAATATTGTATATATATATAAAACTATTTGATTAAATAAACTGCAATGTATATATTATTTTTTTAATTTAAAATTGAATATTAATTTATAGTTAAATGAATTAAGGATAGCCTGAAGTTAATTAGGTGAACACACATGTGTGAAAATAAAACTTATTTTAATATTTTTTTTTATTTGTAATAAGTGAAATGTATTTAAAAAATACATATAAAAATCTAAATGAATTTAAACAATAGGTAGTTAAAAATTTTGGCGTTCCTGGAAATCTACACACATAAAATGTATAAAAACAAAAGACAGTTTACAAATCGTTCTTCTTATTGTTATAGCACCTATAACAAAAGACAGCAATTTAAAATAAAATTTAGAATGCTAAAATGGAGTTTTACTTTTTCTTGTGGTTAAATTATAAACATTTTAAAAGTCAAATGCTGTAACTAAAAGTTTATCAAATTCAAAGGAAAGAAAGTAAAATAATAAGTAAGAGTAACTGATAAATTCTTAAATAATTAAATCATGTAAATGGAGTAAATTTTAATATTTTAAATCTTTTCAAAAAGAATAACGAAAATTAAGTCTGTTGAAAATTGGAAAATAAAGAAAAATGAAATAATTTTCTTAATATATATATATATATAAAGCATTTCTATATTATCTGATATAAATATATGATTATAAATAATTATTAAATTGTACTTTAATATGAAAATGGGCTAGAGCAAAACATGCTATTGTGTGTCATGATATTTCCTGCCAGCTGCATTATATATATATATATATATATATATATATATATCTGCATTATATATATATGGTAGAACGCCATCTGTGGACATATATATATATATATATATATTTCTACTTTATTATAAACACACAAGAAGATGCCTGCAGTCCAAAGTAAACAAGGATTGGAATACTTTATGGTGAATCAAATGAGGATCAAGATGTTTACCATTAAACACAACTATAGGAGACACCATTGTATCTATCTATCCTTGCTAAGGAAAATGATTTACTAAGTGAAACTGCTTTGAAGAATAACTTGCCTAACGATCAACTACTACTACTTTCATTAGGATGATTTTTATGAACTTTGTTCCAATTACAATTTTTAATCAAAGAATCAATATTGTAAATTTTTGTTTATTTATTATTTATTTTTATTTATATTATCTGTTGTATTTTCACACTCAGATGCTGAAGCCTCATTTTTCAGAATTAGCAAAGAAATAAAGGGGGAGGGTTATTCATTTTGATTTTTTTATATTTTCATTATAAATAAAATTTAGGTATAGCCACCTGCTTCACATCAGGTTATCCTCATAAATATTGAGGTAAGATTCTCTAAATTTATATATAGGTTAAATTACAACACTTATACAGAATACATATTATATGCTTTATTTTGTGTTTAACCGTGTACGTATATTTTCCAGTATGTTAGACTAATCAACTGGTATCTGTCTCTATCATATATATATATATATATATATATATATATATATATATATATATATATATATATATATATATATATATATATATATATATATATATATATATATATACTTGTTAAATAAGCTAGCCAGCATCTCATGGATTTCTACCATGGGGTATAAGGGTTGTATCTAGAGGATAATTAATTAGTAAGATGGTAGAGGTTCACTTGTGACACATGGACATATGATGATTATTATATTTTTTATATTTTTTCTTATCACTACTATTGTTGTTATACTTGATATTTATTAAAGTTAATAAATGTTTGAGAGTTTGTATTATTCCAGTCTCTGGTTTATTGAGTTGTCCTGACATTCCACAGTTTATAAATAATTATACATGCACACACATCTATTTTTCTTATTATATAAAAGCTTGAAAATAAAACAAATGTAATAAATGCTAGTTATAACCTATATATAGGTGTAGGAGTTGCTGTGTATATTTGTTCATACCTGCTAAAGGAGTTAAAAGCAGTATTCTCTATGGGCTTGAATATTAGGGCATAATGGAATTTAACAGGGGAAAAGTGGATGAACTAACCTAAATTGCATTTATTATTATTAAATAGGGATAGTGTTAGTCAATTAAAGTGTATGCAATCATTGGTTAAGCATTTCATCAGGTTCTCATTAGCATTCTTTCAGCTGACCCACAGTCTGAACATAGTTGGATGCAACTTTTTTTACCGTCTAAGCCTGGGAGGTCTTTGCAGATTGTTTCATTAGGGATAATAAATTAGAGCATATTAACTTATCCCCACACCATATTGCTACATCTGCATAGTAGCACAGTCTGCAAGTTAGTTGACCATCTGGTGCATCATCATTGGGCTTTGTTAGTTTATGACTGCTGATGAAGAGTACTGCCCATTATACTGGTGTTAGCAATGTTTGGGATTAGTTGTAATCATTCTGTCTATTATATCTGGCATCATCTTTTGGGGCTAGTGGTCATCATTCTGTCCATTATATCTGGCACCAGCAACATTTGGTGCTCAATAGATAGGTATATCATCACATAAATACTTTGCGTAAGTTGTTCATACATTGTGATCGAACCAGATGATTGTTGAATGTGATGGATATATCCAAGTGGTCATCATCCTGTCCATTATATCTGGCACCAACGTGGATGCACAATGTGTAGTGGAACTACACACTGCTAAAGATTGAATTAGCGACTGGCGTGACTGGTATGATAGGTATTAGGGGGATGTATGATGAGAATCGTCCCGTCCATTATATATATATATATATATATATATATATATATATATATATATATATATATATATATACGTGTGCTACCACACATACAACAATGTTTACAACTTACTTTAATCATTTTAAAATTATAATTGCATAAACATTATACACATACAAATATTAATATTACTATTAGATGAGCACACATATCTGCACATACACGTAAATATACGCTATTACATATCAAAATAAGTTATTGTAAGATTATATATATATGGACTGGAATGGGTTTGAACTAGAAAATAAGACTACTATGGTACATAGTAAGTGAAACAGGTTGATAGATAAATAGTACCATTTCAGTATGAATATATAAAAAATGTCTTCACAATAATTATGTGGTAAGAAATTATATAACAGCTGCAAAAACAAAGCATTTTAATAATTTGGATAAAAATATTTTAGAATAAGGTCTTATCTGAATGATTTATTTACAATTAATAAGACTCATATTCCCTTAAGACTGATTATTAGTAGACAATTCACCATCACAATTTTTTAAAAATGAGAATATTTTTGCCATTAAATTATATAAGCATTATCCATTATGAAACAATCTAAATTATTGGGGTTAATTACCTATGTGAAATATAAAACATATAGCATAGTAAAATTTGATTTAATATATTTTTTCACAAGTACACCTCCTAATGAAATTTTGTACATAAATAAATATATAGGATTATAGTGTAAAAACTGGAACAAAATTGTTAAATAATGTCTTTTCAATGAAACACAAAATTGTTCCAACAAATTCCAAGTATGGATAAGAATTTGTGACTGAAATCTTTTCTGTTTAGTCATATTTATAATAAAAATGTAACTTTAACCAACAACTTATTACAACTTCACCTAATGTCTCTCTTCACTATTTTTATATTGCTTGTAGCATACATGATGAAATAATATTGTAAAAGTTCTAGAGATATATCACCAACATATTTCTTTCAATGCACTTACATTACAATTGAAACAAAAAATAATAATTGGAATTTGTAGTAGATGTTGTTATGACAAAACTTAAAAACTACTGTTTAGGAGAAAAACAAATACCTATATATAAAGAAAGAGAGAGAGAGACTTACAATATTTATTTATTAAAAAATATGGTAGGTGGAAATGTACTATCACTTGGAAATAAAAAAAGAGTTTATTTATCCAGTAGTTTGTATAAAGAAAAATCCAACACAGACTAAACATTCATTAAAATAATTATCAAACAGCTATCAGGTGCCAGATATATCAGGTGCAGAAAAATTTTCTTTTCATTTAGAAAATGCAGTAAAATTATTTTTAATAAATTCAAATTAAAAAGTGATTCTCAGAAATTAATTGTTTACCCCAAGTTAAATGTAATTGTGCATTATGAGACTGATTATTTTTTTTAACAAAGCATATTTTCTTAAATTTTCTGGATTTTGTTGTAGTAGTAAATTATACATATGGTATGGTTACTGAAACTAGTTCAAATAAGACTAAATTTGAATGAGCACAAATTTTCAATTTTTGATTATTTGAATTATATAATTCTATTGTAAAATACTGTAAATTATTGTTCTGAGATTTACAAAAAAAATATGTTTGTACTGACTTGATGTGTGATCAGGATACTCAGGAGTCAGATTGAAGACACTGCAGGTCCTGACAAAATTCAAGTTTTATTTGACTAGGCTGACTAAACAGGTCCCTGTATATTGTATTTATTAATTGACCAGGATATATCAAAAGATGATTGTTGTACTCAAAAAATTTAAATTTGAACTATTGATAATGTTAAATATTGTAATCACTTTGATTGTTTTTTATCTGGATTATGTATAAGGGTTCATTGTGGTTTTCATCATTTGTTTTTGTAGAATAATAGACTTAATTTTATGTATTTTGTAGTTGATCACCTATGCACTGTAATATAATTTTCTTGGTCTAGTTGGGCAGGTAGATCATATGAGGTGCTGGTCTATTTGGACTGATATGTATAAACAATGTTACTTTGGAGATCATGGGTCCCCACATGTTTCTTCTTCTTCAGGGCTGGGTGGCAGTATTGTGCAGCTTGGTGGGTTTGGGGCAGTGATAGGCAATCATCACCATGCCAAAGTAAGAGTTATCTGGATCTGCTGGAAGGGTAGAGAGTCACTGTTACCATGCTGGCTTGGCCTCAGTGGGCTGCAGCAGTCTCTTGATGGTTTATTGAGAGGGGTGATGATCTGTGTTCTTTTTGTTCATTTAATTGTTGCTTTCATGTGTTCCTGTTTAACAGTGCATTTTGGGCAGGTAGACTGAGTTGGTCATTGCCCAGGTAAACTGTTTAATGGGCAATCACAGTTTAATTTATTTATTTGAATCTTAAATCACAGGGGTGGATGCCATGGGCATAAGGGGTTTGTTTATTTGTAGGAGTGGATTTCAATCATTGCCACTCCTAAGGGTGGGATGGCCTAACTTGGTTTTTGTTGCCCTCTTTGGTTCAGTTAATACTCCGGATTTGCAAAAAAAAATGTTATACTCAGAGAAAAAAAAAAACTCACTTATGAGAGAATCCCAGAGTCGATATTCTTTACCCAAGGGGTGGGTGTGTAACTCAAAAAGCATAGTTATGGCTGTCTGGTCATGGATGGATTCTGGGAGAATGGTTTGGGGACCTATCAGTTGGGTGAAATTCATCTCTCCTGTTTGCATTTTGTCTCAAATGGACCATGCCATCTCCAAGATCGACTGTCATTGAGTTGATGTTTGAATATGGTAGTTAGTTTTTCTTGGATACATGAAAGTCCTAGTTTATTATGTAAGGCAGTTGGACTAATTTTAACACTGCCCATTTACATAATTTTAGTATATACTTTTGATATTTCTGGCCCACAGATGCAGGTGACAGATTGTGATCCCAACACACTTGAGCCTATACAATGATTTACAAGATTGTTTTCATCTATGGGGAGTACCCTAGTAGAACTTATTTGTAACCTTTGAGCAATAAAGGTACTTTAGAAATAAATAACTTTATCGCATGCAACATTTTTTTAATCTCCAGTATAAATAAGCTCTAACCTCGTTTTTCAATATTTTTCCGCATTTCTGTAATTATACATTTCAATTCTTATAGTAATATCTCGAAATATATAATAAAAATAAAACATGACATTTTTTTAGAATGGATTGCTACCCTAGTTAGTTAAAACTCCGGAAATTATTCATTTTTGGATTATGAGTTTTATAGATGAAAGTACTTCAGTTCTAAATGTTATGTTAAAAACGTAACTAAAGTTGTCAGTAGTGGTTATTTAGAGAATATTATTAACACAATCTCTCCAATTCCTTTTCTAATGTAATAGGTCTGAGACACACATATTAACCGCTGTCAGACATTCCATTCTTCTCCAGTTCTTCATTTATATTTGAAGTAATTTCTTTCACAATAGCACAAAATGAGCAGTTGTTTTTGTACAAAAGTTTTGTCTATCAAATAATAGTGAAATTATTGACAGACTTGTAAAATATTTCGATGCTAACCAGAGAAAAGTGAAGAGAGATAATAAAGAAATAAAACTTGATTTTGCTTACTTCTACAATGTGTTCATATTTATCAAAGAGTAGTGCATGTAAATTTACATTTGATGTAATACTATTGTGACTGATGATGACATTGTCATCATGCACATCAAATGTCTAAATACATGATCAATAGAATAAAACTAATCATTATCAAAGCAGATTTACAAGGCTCTATTTCACAATGTTCTAATACAAATCTGATGAAACAAAAATATTGGTGAACACGATTTTGGCCTTGATAATCTCAATAGAGAAAAAGTTTCATAATCTGAACCACACTTCCACAACAAATTAAGATCTAAAGCCAGAGAATAATCGACAAAATGATTTAAAATCATTATTCACAAAGAAAGTATTCCAAAAAATGGCATCAAAATAAAATAATAATAGTTTTAAAAGAAAATAAATTTGCTATGATATAAAAAAAATTACTGCCTACTGTCTTTTCTACACGTTCGCTAACTTTATACATCCATTGAATAAAATTTCACTACATATAACGCATTGAGGTCTGGTTAACTTTTTTTTGACTCAGGTATAAAATGAAACCAAAGTTTAAATAATCAGGAATGAACAGCAGTATATTTTTGTTTTGCCTGAAGCAAATCATTTTGAGAATAAATGTTTTTTATTAGCATTTAAAGCAGTTATATTTGATTTTTGGAAAAAAAAATCAGCAATAGTTTTTGATGTTTTCTTGTTATCAATAATTTTTAAACGGTTAAAATTTATCAAAAAAGTAAATACCAAGTACTTAATATATTTTAGTTTATAGTTCACACACCTATTTAGTAGTATTTTTTATTATTGTGTGCCAGTCGAATTCCGATGTCCGCCTACAACAGAGAACATAGTGCATTCGACCGACAACTGTTAGATTACTTTAAAGCATAGAAAATTCTATCTCAGTTCTTCGATGTGCGCATGCCCAAGATTGTTAATGGACCAGTATCTTTATTGTTAGATGACTGATACTTAGCGAATATAAACTTTTTTTATATATTTCTTGTAGTGTATTGTTTCTTAGTTTATTTTCTGTGAATTCTAGGAATTAAACAACTAATAAATAAAATAAAATCTTGAAACAGAATTAAAAATAAATTTAATAAAATTACTCATAATTTAAAAGAGTGTAAAAATATGTAAAGAAATTTGTAAGCTTTTTGCTGACCACTAAAATTTTTCTTCTGAACCACCGATTGAGAAAAACTGAAATAGCAAATGTTACAATTATTTTTTAGAAATACTTAATCTTAATTTTATATAATATGTATTTAAATTTATTTAAACTTTTTTTTTCCTTTACACATTATTGAATAACATGAAATAAAATAAGTGAAAAAGATTAGTGATCCCAAAGATAGGCATTTCTTTAGCAACCGTCATCAGTTGACCCATATCAAAATATCTTTTACATATTTTCATCATTTTTTTCAGTACATAAATAGATACCTTAAAAATTACTATAACTTAATTACCATGTTTTAAATTTTCTGTTTACAAATTTGATACACTTCACTTTTGTAAATATATTAGTAACTTTTACTAATTATTTATTAAGCGAGATATTATTCTTAGCCAAAATATATACTTTATGTCTAAAATGAATAATATATTGGGCATATTATTTAGGTGTCAATACCTGATTTCCTTGCCCATGTGGACAGTTTTAGCAACAACAAGTACATTACCCTCATGGAAAGTAGGGGCTTCTTTCTATGTGCTTAAAACAAGAATTAGGTTTTACCAGTATATCTTTCACATTTATCTCAATCCTATCACAAGTATCAATCATTCCATAAGTCAGAACAACCTCTTTTATTATAGATACATTTAAAGTATATACTTTTTCACAACACATATTACAATTTACCTTTATATATGCATTATTTGTGTAGGGATAATTAAACTTAACATCATATAATTCGTACTTGAATATATTTCATACCAACGAATAAACTTGTCAAAAGTAGAATATGAAACTTAATGCAAAAGGTGATGATGGTTTTGAAGTGAATAAATATTTTATCCATAAAAATGTTAACATACATTCTCCGACTACACTAGATCCATTGAAAGGATAGATTTTTTTATTTTTTTTAGAAAATAAAATACAATTATAATTATGTAATTAAAATACAATTATAAAATTAAAAATATACAGGAATCATCAAAAAATGATTACTAAAACAAATTTACTGTTAAAGAAGATATTGAGAAATTGCTAAAAAGCAAGAATGACTTTTTTAAATCGAAAGACATCAACATCTATTATCACTATCATTGGCTTTTGAATCCATGCTACATTTAATTGTAACATTAATATCAGTAAATTATTTATTTGTGCTTTGTTTCATCTTACAATAATCAGTTATTATTTATTAATGCTAGTTCTTTCTGAGCTTCTTGAATTTTTTTTTGTCTACATCACTTTTTCTAGAGTTTCTCTCAGTTTTTTGTCAAATAGTCAATTATAAGTTTGATGATCATTCTTTTTCATGAATTGCCACTATTACTTCTAACTTTTTAATCGTTTCTACAATGCCTTGACACTTTTCAAAATTTTATTTTAACAAAATTAAACATATTTTTGATCAATTTATTCCATGTTAGTAAGAATTTTTCTTTCTGCAAAGTCAAATTTAGTGTGCAATTGTTCTTGGAATTGAAGTGTTCTTTTATTTTCATGCTGCTAGTTTTGTGCACCTGTTAAACTTTCTTTTATTTTTGTTGGATTTCTTTAGATTATTACTTTTATTTCTTTATGCGTTTTTTTCGAGAAATTTTGTATCTCTTCTAGTGTATTTTTATAAATTCTTTTATTTCTTATTGTTTTTTTTTTTTTCTAAATATTTATTTCTTTTTTGTTGCATTTTTCATTTCTCTGTTGTATTTCATACATGAATGCACTTATTTCAATATTAAATGTGTTTAATATTTCTTTCGTGGGCTTTGACACTATCTGAAATGATGTTACAACTACACCTGGGTCTCGTTTTACGCGATAGATAGGTTCGTCAGAAAACACGGGCAAATGAAATTGCGCAAAAATAGACGTAACTTACTTTGAAAAAGGGAGGATGAGGTCTGTGATTTTTCAAAATTCACGTAAAAACAAAGCACCAACGTAAATTACTTTAAAATCCACGCAAAAAAAAAAAAAATAATAAGGAATTAAAATATGACTAATAAAAAATTTCTAATTTGAAAAAAAATGATACAAGACAAAGTTTTTTTAACTATAATATTTAATTTTATTCAAAATAATATATTTTTATGCATAATTTACAGTACAGTAATTTATATTTTTATACACGTTTTAATTATTAGGATTTTCTAGTGACAACTTAATTAGTAATTAATCTTTGAGACCATGATTTTATTAATTGTTTAGGAAGCTCTCGATATCCAGACAAAAAACCATTTACCTCTTGTTGGAATTTAAGAGCATGTTAAATGATTACTGTCATTAATAAGAAAATAATATTTGATTACGTTCTTTTTTAAAAAGCAAAAACAGAATGTGATTTAAAATGCAAAATTAACATGCACAATGTTTGAACAAATTTACGTTATAATCTTGTAAAATTTAATATGTGTATACATAAAATGTGGAAACCATGATTTTAATTTCATTATTGCATAAAATCTTACTATTATAAAGCACTGAAAATATTGAAATTACTAAGATGAAAATCGAATTCCAATAATGTGCTATTACTTTCAATATAACTAAGTGCGCGAAATTTATTATTTAAAGTAATAGGGCATTATCGGAAATCGACTTCCAGTGAAACACGAATCGTCTAACTTTAAAATTGTGTTAAATAAGTCCGCGTAAAAAGAGACACAGGTGTATATGATTTGTTGGCTGTTCTAGCTCTTGTTTTGACAAGTACCCTATTTTTAATAGGTCTTTGATCCTTTTTGCTATTGATCTTGTTATTAGCTATTTCTGTAACTAAATGTTTATATTAGATTGTTATATTTTTGTTATTTGATCTATTGTTACTTATATTCATTTTTAGATTTTTTATAATTTTAAATTGTATACAAGTTTATAAGCTGCTTTTCTGCACTAACTCTAATTATTTGCTAAATGTTGAAATATTTAGCAGCAAAACAGGTTTAGTTTATAATAAAGTAATTTACTTTATAGCTAATCGCTTTCAAATACTGGAAGGTAATATAAGCATAAAATTATACAATTAACGATAATGCTATGATTATATTTTTCTGTATGTGAAAGCGCTTACCTTTAAAATAAATTTATTTATTATAAAACAATACTGTTGTGCTGTTAAATGTTTCAACATTTACTAAATAATTATTTTACATTTTGTTTTCATACTTTCATTAAATTAGTACATACGTCTTAATAATTCCCATGCAATTCTCTTCAGTCAATTTGTTATTATTTTCTATTTTTTCTACTGTTTATCAAACTTTCTTCTACCTATCTGAACACAAAGTCCACCCGTAAATAAGAAAGTGTGCGGGGGTGATGTAAAAAAGAGAAGCTAAAGATTGTCAAAGATGGATTGAACTTGGAGAGACCTTCATCCTGCAGTGGATTGATAATAATTGATGATGATGATACATTTTTATTCTTTTTGATTTTATTCCCCATTCCAAATACATTAAGTCAATTTTGTCATAAATTTTGCTTGCCACAATATAATATTATTTCCCACTCTGTTCTCAATTTATTCAAGCTCTAACTTTTAATCTCATATGTAATTATATAGACATGAGGTTAAGTAGGAGTGAAGGGTTTTTCAAGCCATTTGTTGTTTGTGCCACATATAATGGTATTATATATATATATATATATATATATATATATATATATATATATATATATATATATATATATATATATATATATATATATATATATATATATACTGTTTGCAATGCCAAAATGTAATAATTAAATCAAGTATAATAAACATTATGGCTATGAAGATGAGAATGGAATTAATATTTTGAATGTTAAATTCGGCCTAATTATTCTAAGAGCAATCTTTATTTTTTTAGTCCGTTTTATTTTTTATTTACATCTCTTTGTAAAAAAAAAAATACTCGTGGATGAGTTACTGTCTCTGATTGTCATCAACTTAATGTACTTTCTTTATATCCACATTTTTCTCAGGGTATTGCGTGACTTTTCGGGTTTAGCGTTATATTAGCAGCATATGTTTGGAAGAAATTCAAGCAGCAAAATAACACCAATTTATTTACAATAATTATAAAATAAATAAAATAAAATTGTTGTTTATGTATTTGCAATTATAAAATAATAAAATAAAATAGAAAATATTTAAATTAAAATATAGTCATAAGTTTTAAATTTAAAAGTAATTGTAAAATGCATAAATCCATAGTAATAGTAATTAGAAGGCCTTATATTCCAAAGTTAAACAAAAAATGTATCTATATACTAAAAGGTTCACCATAGCTTCTGGGGATATCATAAGGTTACATTTTACATTTGATGTATATCTTTCATAATAGTCTTTTAAATTCAGTCCTTATTTTAATTAAATATCATTAGGAAAAGTCATTGAAAACATGAGTAATGGGTCTCATTGCAGGAAAGTATAGTATTTACATCCTCTTCTCTTCTTAGACATAGTTCTCTTCTCATAAGCAGGCCAAGACCTTTAGAATACATGGCCAACACTCATATCTGTAAAAACAAAACTGCATTGGTCCAGGTATTTGACTGCTGATGTTAATGTTTGTTAGAAACATATAGAAATATCATACTGATAGCAAATTTGTGGTTGGTGAGTTAGATGAAGTACTGAAAAATCCTTTTAAACTGCCAAACATTAATCCGAAATTAGAAGCTATTCTACAACAGTTACCTGTAAGATTGTAATGTAATTACCAATTTTTAATTTCTATTTCAGATAAAGTTACTTTCTTTCTGGTAATAAGTTCTCTGTTTCTCTATTAACTTTTTATTATGTTTTGCCAAAATCAATCTGTACGGCTTTCTTCTCTAATTCAAGGCTAGAAATTACCGTTGTTTTCAGTGCTATTTATACTTTTGCATTATAAACAAGATACTATACTCCATCGTCCTAAATCTTTAATGACATTTATTTTTGTGCCCTTGATAAAAGTGTTTATATTACTATATACCATGTTTATTATGTATCAGTTTATATGGAATGTTTTGCAAGACTTCTTTGTCTCATATTCAAATAGCAGATTTAATAATATCAAACAATTTTTTTTCACATTTAGATGTCTATTTTCCAAATAATTATAGTTTTATTAATGACGACTAAGAAAAAAAGGGAAACAATGGTGATAGACCTTTGAAATCTATTCTGTAGTATTTTTAATTTTAGTTCTATCTAAATGTTAATAAAGCATATGAATTTAATATCAAATTTAGCTGAGGAAAAGAGTAACTTTTTTATTAAACATCTTTCAGTAGGACATTTGAAAGGTCATAAATTGTCTTTTTTAATATAAGAATAGCTGTGTTTAAAATCTTCAATAAATTAACTAATTTCTTTTTCTTCCTGTTCATTAAATGAGTTATAATTTTAATATTTAAATTTTACATAATACATTTGTTCACTAAATATTTTAAAGCTTTATTAAATCTATAAAATAATTTTATTTTTTAAATCGATATATATATATATTGTACCAATCGGAATGAAAGTGAAGATGGAATCTAACCGCAAAAGCAATATCTGCACTACAAGGGAGCCATCTAAGCATTTGAGCCTAGAAAAATTTATAAAGTAGGCAGATACGTGCTGTTAAGATTCCACTTTATTTAAATATTCCGATCATTAGCCCAAGTCACTAGCTCACTGGAGACGCAGAGATAAAAATCTATATCTTAATTTATATCTTAAATATCAAAGAGTAAAAGCCACTGCCAGAAATTAACATATAAAAATATTTATTTACTCACATATAAAATAATATTTAAATTTTGAGGAATAAGTTTAACATTTTAGATTTTTATATTAACTTTTAATTTTACATTTAACTAAGTTTCAATGAGTTTAATTATTATTTAGATAGTCAAGTATGAATAGACTACATAGATCTGCATTTGAAAAGAAAATATTCTTCCCTGATTTAACCCTAGGCAACAAATTTCGCAACCAAATTGGCGCCAATCCATCTGATACATTCATGTATTCAATGTAGCATGATACGACAACACAAATACTATATTGTCAGGAATGTACATCTGAACAATAAGTAGAAATAGAGAAGACATTGACTCTCCACCAACAGGAATGTGACATCTGTTGGCAAGTAGAACAATAAACAAAAAACTCCATAGGAATGGACTGCGGTCTTCTGCCGACTTACAAACCCATCCATAGGCAAACAGAGGGTGTGTGGCATATATCTATAATCCTGCTCGTAGCGGACCTCATACCACATCTACTAATTACACAAATATATCCAATCCATTGAACCAATTCAACTACGAAATGAATAACCTAAGATTACCCTCCCTTAATATTTTACAAAACTATATAGCCATTCATGCCCGACTTAATTTTAACATTTAAATATGTTCGCACAGATTTGTTTAAAAATGTTGGGTATAGATCGATTACATAGATTCCACGGTCAAAAACATTTCAAAATAAACATAAACAATCAAAATACAAAATTATTGATACCGACAATCGCAGAGGGAAACTTATAAGTAACCCAATAGTATTCACCATAAGATACTTGTGTTGTCAACAATAACTTAAAAGACATCCGAATAAATACATTTTAGATACTCACCGTAAGGTATCATTATTTATCGAATGTCTATATATTTTGATCAAATATGAAAACCAAAATATAATTAACCGCAAACGAATCCATGCAAGCGTCTATAAACAACTTAAATTTCATACATTTAAATAATCTTTACAATAAGAAAAAAAAATGGAAATGATGTTTATCAATCGGAAAACATATAAAATTAAACATTATTAATTTGATTTAAAAACTTACAAAAGTCAGATAAGAGTCCGTTTTAACATTTCGGTTGGCTTGTTTATCAATTTGTAAAATTTGACGAAAGTTCTTAATTGATTTTAACAAATGTTCTTTTCATATAGCTTATGGTAATAGTGTCCATTCCCACGGTGTCTCCATCATAAGAAAATGTTCTGGAGGTAGCATTAGCTGGTTCCATTCTGGTATCACAGTCTTTTCATTTTATTTTTTTTAAAACAAACAAAAAAATGAGAGAGAACGGCAAGTGCATCTTACCGTTGTCATCAAATCAAGTTGGAAAAACTGACTGGAACTCAATGTTTTTTTCTTTTTATAGTCCTCCTATGGATTCCATGAACAAAAATGTCACTGTTCTGTTTTTTCGTTATGGTCCAGGCCTTTATTTGCTTCCATTGGTCAAGCTAAAATCTCTTTCTTTTCTTATCTAACTTTTCATCTGACTTTTTAATTAAACAGCTTTTAGATAATTAATAAACAATCATTTCCTTTTACAGATTACAGGAATTAATTAATACCTGTTTTTATTTTAACTTACGTTATTTTTTTATTAAAATATTTTTATATTTCAACCTTGTACTTTTTTATTAAAAAAAATACGTTCAAATACTTTTTTTTTTTGTTTATGAAAAAATATTTTTAAAGTTTAGCATCTGTGTGAATATATATATATGTTTAACAAACATTTTAATTTTAGCGTTTAGTTTTTTCCTTTTATTTGCGAACTTTTAAGTTTTTATTTTAAATAAATGTAACGACATATTTATATATCGTTACAATATATATATATATATATATATATATATATATATATATATATTGTGCCATTACAATTTAGTCATTAGCTAAATTGATAGTAATGTGCATGTAAGAAAATGTAAAACCAAAATCATCATCACATTTTTTATATAAAAAGGAAGCTGTAGGGCATCCAAGTTCAAACCCTAAAAGCTTTAGATAGAAAGAGAGTGGGTCAACAATTAATATTGTTTGTGTGTTGATAGAAAGGTAATACACACATTTAAACTATTCAATTTTTAATTTTTCTTTAAAAAGTAAAGTTATAACTCATACGTATAGGCAGTGTATGGGTAAGCTATTGAATTGTTTTATATTTCAGATCTTTAACTTTCTTTAAAAATAACCTATGTTTGATCATCTTTAATATCTTATTCTGTTTCTATTTTGCTTTTCTATAATTGTAATTGGGATTTAAAATTAAGGATTTAATTTTAAAAATTAGGGTTATAATTACTAAGCTGGCAATTAGATTATTGTAATGACAGTTTATGAATGATTTGAAATGATAAAGTATGTGTTTACATTACATACATAAATTTACATTTATTAAATATTGGAAGAAAAAGAAGGGTTAAATCTGTCAAATTATTTTTTTTTTACAATTTTGTGTTAAATCAGATATTTATTTTTGTAGCAATTTTGTTTTTGTAAATGATTGATTGTCATTTTGGGAGCTTAAGCTTGGTGGGAACTCTAATTTTGAAATTGTCTCATCTTAAGATTAAAGGAAAGAAAATCTGATTTTAGATATTACAGATATATGTGAAAAAGGCAAAAGGATTAAGTCTATTTTTTTTAAGACAAAAGTGTCTGAAAACCAGATGTGTGATTTTTTGAGTTGGTCAAAAATAGAAATTCACACTATCACTCTAATTGGGTGAGTTGACTCAAAAATTGGATATAAAAGCAGTCTGGAAAATCAGTTGAGCAATTACATTATTGTTATTATAATATATTGTGAGAGAGACTTTTCAAAAAAAATATTGAAACTAAAGTAGACAAACATTTTTAGATCTGCTAGATAGTTTTTTTTAAAATCATTTTTTATGAAGTTTTGAATGTTGAAAATATAAGAAATGATGGGGTAGAAAAATTAGATATGTGTCCAATCAAGACCTGACCATTGTGGAGCTGCAGATCATATAGAAAAGAAAAGATGTCTTGTCTGAAAAAATAATATTCTACACCTTGCAACTGACTGAGAGATAAGATGTTTTTAAATAGAAAGAAGAAAGCATCCACCTGCATTCGAAAGAGATCAGAAAGGTGAATTAATCTACTGAATAAATATTAATCATCAAGTCCGATTAATTGTTCCAGCAACTGAGTTTAAAACCCAGGAAATTTATAAACATGAAAACAACTGCTGTATTTCATCCACTAAACGAATCATGCTTGATAGGAAGGGAAGAAAAGTTAATATAATGATTTCCAAATTGTCCACTAAAGCAAATAACCTCAATAGGATCATTATCATCAAATAATTATACACTTTAAGAAAGAGTTTGTTCCAAAGAAACACGGAAATTGTTGCTGCCAAAGATAGACATTAAACAAGAGAAATTTGACTCATTAGAAGTTGCTACAAAGAACTGGTAGTATGAAAATTTTTTTTTGATATATTTTCTTTATGATAGCAGAGTCTTAATAAAATTTTAGCGATAAAGTGGTATATTTTATTTAAAGAACTTTTAAAGACTATTCAGATCGATTAAAAACAAGAATGTCTTACTAATAATAACTTTGAGGTTCATAAATTATCTTGAATGTATCAAAATTATTTGTTTATTAATTTACAGTTATGAAATATTAATGTGTAAAATGATTTTTTGTATTATTATTTTGGTTTTAATAATATTTTGCTATTATGGGATAAAACACGCACGTACATAATAATATTTATATGTGTATAATTGCGAGTGAATGTGAAGTAATAAGTCGTATTAAAATATTAAATTAGTTTGTTTTAGGAAAATATAGCATTTCAGCGCTTAGAAGAGAGGGGGAGAAAATAATTTAAAACTTGTTTCTAAAACTTGCTCTTTCCAATTTTACTAACAATTATTTTTGTCATTCTACTTACATGTTAGATTTATAAAGTATGTGTGCCAATGAGTGAATATTTTTTTTATGAAATACTACAAATTGGTTACCCAATTTAATACAATATACTTTTGAAATACATTTACAGGAAAGGGGGAAGAATTTAAAATTTAATGTTATGATTTTAAAACAATCGATTATGATTATTGTTGTTATTGTTAATATAAATTTTCATGTAAATATAGAAATTTTTTATGTATATGTTAGGAATGCAGTAATAAATATTAGTTTATGTTATTAAATGAGGTGTATATAGTTCATTAAGAGTAGTCTTTATCAAGTGTGATCATTCATCATCAAAGGTTGAATATTAGTTGTTTAAGATATTATTAAATATGCTAAGATTAACAATAATTATAAATTTCTTTATAAAAATTAGGTTTTATGGTTAGGCTTAGTCCTAAATCTATGGTTGAAACCATTATCATTATCATCATCATCATCATCACGTTGCTGTTTAAATGTTTAATGGCCATAAATAAACATTGATTTCATAGTATTTAGCAATTTCTTAGTATTATTATAACCATCATCCCATCATCTATTTCATGCAAGGATGAGTGAATTGCCATCCTAGATTAATAGTAATCTGAGCTAGTAAAACTTATAAAAAATATTGAAACACATTTGTTATGCTAAGATCTAAGAAATGATTTATGCCTAATGAATTCCACTTCAGTTTAAAGATGTTTTATGTTACCTAGGTTCTTACTTAAATATTAGTGCATACAGTGTTATGGGTCTAAAATCAAAATCATACATTTTGTAAGAAATAAAGAAACAAAAAGGGATTCAAACCCGGTACATATGAAAAGGTTATTAGATATAACTGTGTCTAGATTCAAATAATCTAGTGGCGCTTTGTTAGACCATATTCACTTGGTATTTGTTTGGATATGCACTTAACATCAAACCAAGAAATGAAAGTGGATAAAATCTACTGTCTGTATACCTGAGCAGATATTTTATTGAGTTACTAGTGTACTCACCTCACATGCTTTCCATATACCTGCGTTATAATAGCTGTTATTAATAATTTGTTTATAATTATTGATATTGTGATATCTTGAGAAATCTAATTATAGAAATATGTTTAATTTATTCCTACTCATCATGTTAATGTTTATGACCTTTTTGTTTAATAGCTGCTACCAAGGTATTCTTCTCATAATTTAATTTAAGCTACAATGCTTTTCGTTTATTAAGCTAAATATTTATATTTGAATCTTTTCATAATTATTTAATATTTGGATTTTGACAATCCAATGATATTTAATATGCAATTGAATTTCTCTTTAATAACATATTTCTTTTGAGCATCAGAAATCTCATTATTAATGTTACAATGGATGACCAACTGGGGCTTGATATTTTACCATATAGCTGAAAAAGGGAGTCTATAGAATGAAAGGAGATTTGTGGTTAAAAAGAGAGAAATTTTTTTTTAGTAAAAATTTTTTTTCAGTAAATTTTGTTTTTTGTCTTACAAAATTTTCTTGGCCATACAGTCTTATTTTACATTTATATATGATGATGTTGAATATGATTTAATTTTTCATTGATGATGATAAAATGGGTACTGCCATAAAACAGCTTAGTTTTTTTTTTTTCTCAATTTTGAAAATAGATGAATATCACAACTTAAGACAAAGGTGAAATAAATAATAGAATTTTTTTGAAACATTAGAATAATTTAGTGCCAGATAGGATAGGCATAGTAATAGTGATGAATTATGGAATAGTAGTCTCATGTGTTTGGGGAGTTCATTTTGTAAAAAGTCTATGAATTTGCAGGTTGGATTGGATATTTGATCATTGGAGTTTGGTTGATTAGATTGCAGTTGTGATGATGAGTGGAGAGGTTTTGTCATTGCCTTGAGAATGCTATGTATTTGTGTAACTCATGAATGATCAAACCCAGTCACTGCTTCAACCCAATTTATAAGTTATCTTTATTTTATCATGAAGTAGTTAACCGCAGTTTTGCCATGATATCAGCCTATAAGACTCCAAGACAGAGAGCAAGGCTTAGTTTTATGTAGTCCTTAATAAGCAGGACATTCTTTGATACTAGCCACATAAGACTCCAAGAGAGAGAGAAAGGCATAGTTTATCTATTTTAGCCCCTAAGACTTAATACTTCTTTTATTGCAACAGAGTTTGCATCATTCAATCAAGGGTTGAGGTTGTTAGTAGTGATGAAATTGGGATGATCTTCTTAGTGCTCGTGATGCATTGTGTGATTATAGTGCTGTGACTGAATTCTTTTATTTATCTCAAGATTGTGAACTGCTAGTCATTCTGTGGACTGTCAATATATCAGATCTCTAGGAGAATAGATGAATGTATAGTTTGGGCTATTGCAGACAGACATGCATTAAATAGATTGTTGTTGTGTGATTCATCAAATAAGGATATTAATATTTTTTTTGTATTTGTAATGCATGATAAGGTGAAAAAGCAAATCAGTTGATTAGTCAAAGATAGGTGTCAGACAAGGAAAGGATGTGTAGGTTTTTGGTGGTCAGGAAAGCACAGATAAGATATATATATATATATATATATATATATATATATATATATATATATATATATATATATATATATATATATATATATATATATATATATATATATATATATATATATATATATATATATATATATATATATATATAGTTTTGAAGAACATGAGTGAACTAAATAATAGTATGGAAAAGGTTATGGTAGAGGAAGGTGTCCCAATCCCAGAGATCAGTAATAGTTTTTATACTGAAGAAGATGATGAGGAGGTTTCCCTTAAAAATAAAAAGGAAGAGAGGAAGTAGAGGAAGATGCCTCTAAAGTTAGTAGCAATAATAAGACCTCAAGTGTGGAAGTAGATGAAGAGCCAGAAGCTGGCCAGATTCAGATAGCAAAGCAGGCACCATCAGAGTGGAAAGGATGATGTTGCAATTGCTCCAAGATTTAGGACAAAGTATAAAAGATCTGGAGAACAGTCATAAAAGTTTAGAACAAAAGATGGAGAAAAGTATAGAAAGTTTAGAACAAAAGATGGAGAAAAATAATGAAAGTTTAAAAGAAGATACCAAACAAAATATAGAAAGTTTGAGAGAAGATCTCAAGGCCCAGATAGATAACTCTATTGAAAGCAATAACCGAATGATCATGGCCTGGTAAACAGAGATTGAAAAACCTCATATAGAGAAAACTACAGAAAGTATAATAGAAGATAGTCAGAGCTTACCAGTTTTAAAAGATAATCTGGGCAGTCAGACTACTGATAATAAAGAAAATAATGTAAAGTTATATACACTGATAGAGGATAAGTTCCCAGAAGTAGAAAGGCCAATAGTAGCTGCAAGCCCAAGTCCCCCAGTAGAGAGAGTACATGAGGAGATGGCCAGAGAGCCGATTGGAATAAATCATAAAGTGAAAAGAAGGAAAAGAGAGTGGGAGGAAAATGTCCAAGCACCATATGAGGTGATACAATTAAGAGAATCTATCTCTCTGAAAAATGTAAATGTCCAAATCTCTCTGAAAAATTTAAATACTATGAAAAAGTTAAAAATAAATTATGACTGGTACAAAGAGTCAACCTTTCTAGAAAATTTAAAAATAAATTGTATATGGCCCAGAGAATCAACCTCTCTGGAATATTTAAGGATAAATGATATCTAGTATAGAAAGTCAATTTCTCTGGAAAACATCAAATTGCTTTATATTTGGTACAGAGAGGCAATCTTTCTGGAAAGTTTAAAAATAAAATATGTATGGTATAGAGAGTCAATCTCTCTGAAAAACTTCAAGGCATATTACATATGGTACCAAGAGTCCATATTTCTAAATGGAGTTTGTAATAGGAGGTTATATAAAATAAATCCTCTGGATATGTTTTATAAATATCCAGTCAAGATGAAAAATGGAAATATTAAAAGGGGACTGGATGTACATATGCAATTTTATGCAGACCACAATATTATTTGAAAAGAAAAGGGCCATTCCAAATTACCAAGAAAATAGGAGAATGATTTTATGCTTGCTACTCTTGATGGGAATAAGGGAACCTATAATGCTAGGAGTTTGATCCCTTATACTTCAGCCAAGTAGCCTGGCAAAGATCTCCAAAAAAAATTACTTTTAGTTTTTAATGGAAAGTATGATGTTTGCCAATAGTTAAATTTTTTATTAGTGTTTTTATTATTATTAGTGTATTTTATAAGTTAGGATTTTTTTTATTAGATGTAGTTAAAACAAAATTGCTGATGATTTTATCCGAAGGGGGGAAAGTTGTGCCATTACAATTTAGTCATTAGCTAAATTGATAGTAATGTGCATGTAAGAAAATGTAAAACCAAAATCATCATCACATTTTTATATAAAAAGGAAGCTGTAGGGCATCCAAGTTCAAACCCTACAAGATCCAGTTCTAAAAGCTTTAGATAGAAAGAGAGTGGGTCAACAATTAATATTGTTTGTGTGTTGATAGAAAGGTAATACACACATTTAAACTATTCAATTTTTAATTTTTCTTTAGAAAGCAAAGTTATAATGCATACATATAGCAGTGTATGTGTAAGCTATTGAATTGTTTTATATTTCAGATATTTAACTTTCTTTAAAAATAACGTATGCTTGATCAATTTTAATATCTTATTCTGTTTCTATTTTGCTTTTCTATAATTGTAATTGGGATTTAAAAGCTAAGGATTTAATTTTAAATATTAGGGTTATAATTACTAAGCTGGCAATTAGATTATTGTAATGACAGTTTATGAATGATTTGAAATGATAAAGTATGTGTGTACATTACATACAGAAATTTACATTTATTAAATATTGAAAGAAAAAGAAGGGTTAAATCTGTCAAATTATTTTTTTTTTACAATTTTGTGTTAAATCAGATATCTATTTTTGTAGCAATTTTGTTTTTATAAATGATTGATTGTCATTTTGGGAGCTTAAGCTTGGTGGGAACTCTAATTTTAAAATTGTCTCATCTTAAGATTAAAGGAAAGAAACTCCAATTTTAGATATTACAGATATACATGAAAAAGGATTAAGTCTATTTTTTTTAAAGACAAAAGTGTCTGAAAAACAGGTAGTGATTTTTTGAGTTGGTCAAAAACAGCAATTCACACTATCACTCTAATTGGGTGAGTTGACTCAAAAATCGGATATAAAAGCAGTCTGGAAAATCAGTAGAGCGATTAGATTATTGTTATTATAATATATTTTGAGAGAGACTTTTTAAAAATTATTGAAACTAAAGTAGACAAACATTTTTAGTTCTGCTAGATAGTTTTTTTTTTTAAAATCATTTTTTATGAAGTTTTGAATGTTGAAAATATAAGAAATGATGGGGTAGAAAAATTAGATATGTGTCCCATGTAGACCTGATTATTGTGGAGCTGCAGATCATATAGGAAAGAAAAGATGTCTTGTCTAAAAAATAATATTCTACACCTTTCAACTGACTGAGAGAAATAGAATGTTTTTAAATAGAAAGAAGAAAGCATTCACCTGCATTTGAAAGAGATCAGAAAGATGAATTAATCTACTGATAAATATTAATCATCAATTCCAATTAATTGTTCCAGCAACTGAGTTTAAAACCCAGGAAATATATAAACATGAAAACAACTGCTGTATGCCATCCACTAAAAGAATCACACTTGACAGGAAGGGAAGAAAAGTTAATATAATGATTTCCAAATTGTCCACTAAAGTAAATAACCTCAATAGGATCATCATCATCAAATAATTAAACATTTTAAGAAAGAGATTGTTCCAAAAAAACACGGAAATTGTTGCTGTCAAAGATAGACATTAAACATAAGAAATTTGACTCATTAGAAGTTGCTACAAAGAACTGGTAGTATAAACATTTTTTTTTTGATATATTTTCTTTATGATAGCAGAGTCTTAATAAAATATTAGCGATAAAGTGGTATATTTTATTTAAAGAACATTTAAAGACTATTCAGATGGATTAAAAACAAGAATGTCTTACTAATAATAACTTTGAGCTTCATAAATGATCTTGAACGTGTCAAAATTATTTGTTTATTAATTTACAGTTATGAAATATTAATGTGTAAAATGATTTTTTGTATTATTATTTTGGTTTTAAATAATATTTCGCTATTATGGGATAAAACATGCACATACATAATAATATTTATATGTGTATAATTGCAAGTGAATGTGAAGTAATAAGTAGTATTAAAATATTAAATTAGTTTGTTTTAGGAAAATATAGCATTTCAGCACTTAGAAGAGAGGGGGAGAAAATAATTTAAAACTTGTTTCTAAAACTTGCTCTTTCCAATTTTACTAACAATTATTTTTGTCATTCTACTTACATGTTAGATTTATAAAGTATGTGTGCCAATGAGGAATATTTTTTTTTATGAAATACTTTTCTTGTGGATGGAACATTTTAACAAATCGGTTACCCAATTTAATACAATATACTTTTGAAATACATTTACGGGAAAGGGGGAAGAATTTAAAATTTAATGTTATGATTTTAAAACAGTCGATTATGATTATTGTTGTTATTGTTAATATAAATTTTCATGTAAATATAGAAATTTTTTATGTATATATTAGGAATGCAGTAATAAATATTAGTTTATGTTATTAAATGAGGTGTATATAGTTAATTAAGAGTAGTCTTTATCAAGTGTGATCATTCATCATCAATGGTTGAATATTAGTTGTTTAAGATATGATTAAATATGCTAATATTAACAATAATTATGAATTTCTTTATAAAAATTAGGTCTTATGTTTAGGCTTAGTTCTAAAGCTATGGTTGAAACCATTATCATTATCATTATCATCATTGTCATCATCACGTTGCTGTTCAAATGTTTAAAGGCCATAAATAAATATTGATTTCATAGTATTTAGTGATTTCTTAGTATTATTATAACCACCATCCCATCATCTATCTCATGCAAGGATGAGTGAATTGCCATCCTAGATTAATAGTAATATGAGCTAGTAAAACTTATAAAAAATATTGAAACACATTTGTTATGCTAAGATCTAAGAAATGATTTATGCCTAATGAATTCCACTTCAGTTTAAACATGTTTTATGTTACCTAGGTCTTTACTTAAATATTAATGCATACAGTGTTATGGGTCTAAAATCAAAATCATACATTTTGTAAGAAATAAAGTACCAAAAGGGATTCAAACTCGGTACATGTGAAAAAGTTATTCGGTATAACTGTGTCTAGATTCAAATAACCTAGTGGTACCCTGCTAGACCATATTCACTTGGTATTTGTTTGGATATGCAATTAACATCAAACCAAGAAATGAAAGTGGATAAAATCTACTGTCTGTATACCTGAGCAGATATTTTATTGAGTTACTAGTGTACTCACCTAACGTGCTTTCCATATACCTGAGTTATAATAGTTGTTATTAATAATTTGTTTATAATTATTGATATTGTGATATCTTGAGAAATCTAATTATAGAAATATGTTTAATATATTCCTACTCATCATGTTAATGTTTATGACCTTTTTGTTTAATAGCCGCTACCCAGGTATTCTTCTCATAATTTAATTTAAGCTACAATGCTTTTCGTTTATTAAGCTAAAGATTTATATTGGAATCTTTTTGAGATAAAATAAATATTATATTTCTTTTGATTACTTTATTTATGTTACTATATATATATATATATATATATATATAGTATACATAAATAAAGTATATATATAGATATATATATATATATATATATATATATATATATAATGTATCTAATACACAAGTACACATGTACTAGTAACCTATAAAATTTAGCAATCAATTTATTATTTTAATTTATTAAGCTGTTTGTGATAATTTGGTGTTAGGGCAGTACAAATGATTTTACTTGCAATAAGTTTGGATTGTGACAATATATATATATATATGACAATAGATAACGTTCTACCAAAAACACCGTCAAGCGTATCTTTGTTTACATAAACATCAGAGCAAGCATTCACTATCTCTAACTTTAGTTCCACCTTCAGATCATGATTTCAAGCTATTTGCTAAAATCAGTGTAGGACAGGAATAATAAACTAGATCTGAACACAAACTCTAAGCCTTTATGAAACAGTTTATGTTCAGCTTGCAAACACGAATCTTTTAGACACATAATTTCTTCAAACTCAGCATAGCAAGCCAGATAGCTATATGGGTCTGATATCATTTCACCTTCACCACATAGTAGAATCCTCTGCAATACATATCATTGCAAGAAAGACCTCAAAGGTACATTTATGAAAAACAAAATACAAGTTAAAACTTGCTAACGCTTGTATTTTTGACAAACGTTAGCAAGTTTTAACTTGCTTTTTGTTTTTCATATATATTCTGATTTAATTTGTTAACTTGTTTATTCATACATTTAAAATAATATTACTACTACTTAAATCTCAATAGTATATACACTTTTCATGAAATTATGCAATTCTACCAAACATGTACTGTTAAAGTTAATATGAAAAGGTAAAATAAAACTAATAAGAAAGTTCAAAGTGCACTGAACCAGTTTTCGGCAGATTGCTGCTGGAATCACAGAGCTAAATAGAATTGCACCATTGACAACAATCTGCAAAAAACTAGTCAATGCATTTAGGACTTTCTTGTTTGTGTTAGTTTACCTTTTCATATGAACTTGAATGGTTAAATTTGGTAGAGATATTATTAATTGTAAAGCAATGTGATTCTAAATCAAGTCATAAAATTGATATATGCTTAATGTGCAATTGAGTGATTGATAACAAAAATATGGACTCTTTTCATATTTACAAACAACCATTTTTAATTTTTAAAAGTTATAAATTAAAACATTTTTTTGTTAATTATCCAAATTTTTACCAAATTAATCTTAATACTATACATTCTATATAGTGTAAAGGTATTTTTTTAAAACTTTATAAACCACAATCACATTGGATATAAGCATCATTCCACCAATAAATTAATTAGCATTATTTGATATTAATTTGTAATATTTTTTTTTCTTTTTAAATTATTATCCATTAATGTTATCTCAAATTATCTGACAAGCTGGTTATTTTTTTGTCTATAATCCACTTGTAAAGTATATAATAATAAAGTAAAAAAAAAACTTTAAAACGTACAGTAATTTAGGGTATCTAAGACATATGTAAATGTAATAAAGATTAAAAAAAGATATGTAATGATTGTCATGTTACTAGTCTAATAAATATTGTATTTTCATTTTCAGTAACAAAACGTGATGATAATAGATAAAATTATATATAAATAGTATTAAATATCTATTGTGGTTAAATCTCTTCAGCTATAAAATTCAATTATTAATACTAAGTGTTGTTTTTCATAAAAAATCTTCAGTAATTATATTTAGGTACTTTAACATTAATGATGCAATGCAGGGGAAATAGAAGACATATTTATTAAAGTCACATTTTTTTTTTTAATCTTGTTAATGTTTAAAGTCATACACATTTGTGAAAGTCACATTTTTGAGGGGGGGGGGGTTGTTAATGTTCAAATTTTATTTTAAATTTCATTCTGAAAAGTTGATAGTGTTGCAAGTTCAATTTTTTTTTTAAAGTTGTTAATGGTGAAAGTTTTACTATTTTTTACTTTTACTTATTTTTAGTCCTACAACACAGAGTGTGTATTAGAACTACTGCACATGTTGACTTCTATATCAACTTCCTGATAACATTGTAATTCCTTCCAATACATCATGTACACATTTTTTTTGCTGAAAAAAAAATGTGTACACAAGATCCATGTAGACAGCATTTTGGTCAGATCACAATATTACAAAGCTATAAGCAGATGGAAATGAATATGAATAAGCACAGTAGGTCTAATACATGCTCCATGTTGCTGATTTAATATTATTTTCTGTAAATATATTTGTAAATAAAATCTTACTTAAAACAATTACATTTGAAGAAATAATCATTACTCTAATAATTATATTTAGATATCTCCAGAAGTTAGAAAGGCTTACCAATTAAAAAAAGAACCATTAATTCATTACAATAAATCTATTTCAATATAAATCAATACTGAATGAGAATGTAATTATCACAAGATCACCATCTCTTATACTAGCACATAATTGCTATTAAACAAGGCAAAACTCTCTCTATACAGTAGTGCCACCCTGTGCAAACCAGAGTAATCAATAATGCCAGAAATGTTGTGAATAAAATCCCTATCTGGTGCTTACTCATCCAATATCCCCAGATTAGTCTCTGGCTTGTGGCCTTCATCAGTGAGGAGACTTGGATCTGAGAGTACTGCACTTGAATCTTAGGATCTCATGCAACCCTCCAGCAATAAATAGGGAATTTATGCACAAGCTTTCTGGCATCCATTGATTAGTCTGGTTAGCACAGGGTGGCACTACTGTATGGAAATAGTTTTGCTTTGTTTAATCTAATTATTATTAGGTGCACATTTCTCTTATTGCAAACTTCTTTCTTTATTTTTAAATAGGTAGGGTCCATCAATATTTAATTTAAGGATGCATACTAGGCATAAAAAAGAAAAGAGCATTTCAAAAATACTTCAATATAATTTTCAATTCTTTGATTTTTACTATTGCTGCCTGCCTATTTATTATGTCATCCATATATTAATATATTCACCATAGCTTCCTTTATTTTTCTTTTATTATAGTTTCTTTCGATTTGTAATATATGTTTTTACTCCAAAGTAAAAACATATATACATAATCTAAAAATAAATGAATTGTGGGAAGGTTAGACATTGAAAGTGTGTTTAAAAGTGTTAGTTTGACAAATACTATGAAGCTAGTGGAAAATACTTTTAAAGAAGCTTTATTTTTATAAGTGCCAAAAGAGAAAGAATTTAAAATCTCTATCGTACATCCCTTCCTCCAGACCAATTGGTTTTGAGCTATGGCACACCTCCCAGCCCTCCACTGAGGTGAGCAATAAGCTTAAAACCAATTGGTCTGAAAGTAGGCACTTAATGATAGAGATTTTTTCTCTTTCTGCATTTATAAAAATAAAGCTTGTTTAGAGCTATTGGTAAGCTCCATCAAGTGATCATTTAAATGCAAGCTTAAAAGCAAGTTACAAAATTTATAACTGGTTTTATTATATATATATATATATATATATAATAAAACCATATATAAATATATATATATATATATATATATATGTGTGTGTGTGTGTGTGTGAGTGTGTTACATTATTTATTAATATCTAATTACAATATTATGTACATAACTTCGAGGAAATGCAGATATCGAATAAGATAATCATATATATATATATATATTGTGTGTGTGTGCGTGCGTGTGTGTGCAATAAACGTTTCCTATCAATTGTATAATTGAAAATAATACTTGTGGTTCTATTAATATCAATCAAAACATCAAACATGTTTAAATTAAAATATTAATTTTCATAACATATATTCATTAGGTTTTTTTGTTTTTTTTTAAAAAAGCAACTTTAATATCCAATGTTCTTAAAATTATTTACAGTTTAAAATTTAGTACAATATATTTAATGACATTTTAGTTATTAATATTAATAGTAAAGTTTTTCAACAGCAACAACTTGTCAACATAAGAGTTGCAAGTAATCCAGTAATAGCCATTGTCTTTAAATGTGTGCTTGTGCATATTCGTAACTTTCCACACATTTGGTGAACTGAGCACTATTGATTGCTCAGTGAATTCTTCTTTCTTCTTTTCAAAATGTATAGTCCATATTATTACTTTATCTTTACTTCCCAATGATGAACATTTGAGGTAAATAATTTGATTTCTTCTTGCATTGACTATTTCATTGTTTTTAATTTTATGTTCATTGACGGAGACATGAAGCTTACCTATGAAAAACAAAATATAGAATTAATAATTCTGAGAATTTTTTTAAGGAATAGTGACATTTTTTTTTCACTCTAATACTATCTATCAAGAATTTCACAAAGCCGGATTAGTTTTTGCTTATTAGCTACCCTTAATGAGGAGTAACCAAAATATTATTTCTGGGTTTTACAATAAATAGTGCAGATATATACAGAATATAATGAATTATTGCCACTAATGAGATTGCTAATAGAGGCAGTAAAGTGGTTGTTTGATTTATTTTTTGTTGTTAATTAAATATGGACTTTAATTTCCCATGGATACTACTAACTATCATTTAGTTTTTAACATTTCACTTTTAAGATTTAATCAAATATAAAAGTCTCTTGATATAAATTTAATAAATCTGCCTTTTTACCTCATGTCTAAGATTTAATATGTGACTGGTGAACTTTAGAAGTTTTTAAGTCTTATTTTTTTTTTCTGTCAGGTGGCTAATCAATAATCAACAAAGGGAATTATCTGCTATTGTTTAATAAATACAATTATCTCTCTCTCTCTCTCTCTCTCTCTCTCTCTCTCTCTCTGTATCTCTTTCTCTCTCTACCATTTGCTAAATAATAAAGATTTCATGATAATTAAAATTCCTCATATAATTGTTTATGCTCTAGTTAAAAAATAATATTATAACATAATCAGGCGGTCTCAACGTTTGGGAAAACATTGTTGATACATTAATTTTTATGTTAAATGTATATAGATTTTTTCCCATTATTATTATTTTTTTTTAAAGAGATTTAATAATTTGATCACACTGAGACGATACCTTCTACTATAGTCTAATAAATAATTAAAAAGATTGAAACTTGTAAATCATATTGTAATCATAAAATTTATTATATTTTGATTCAATTATTTTAATTAAAAAAACAACTTTGTTTATGTTCAGTGCTTTCTTTCAATAAACTAATACAATTGGAAGTACAATGACACATATTTTTTTGTAATCATCTTTTTTTTTTATTATTTAAAAACAAAACCTTTAATATACTTGGGATTTCTAATATAAAATCAGAAATTAACATAATTACCAAAATACATGTTTTTACCTCTTCAAATAAGTTAAATGATAATTATATAAAATAATGACATTTGTAAGATTAGTATATAATAGAAACAGCTATAAGATGTAGTTAATACTGCAAGTAAAAGATCATACTGCCATTCTATAAAACGACAAATTATATTTTTAACATCATAATTTGAGTCAGCATTTTTATAGTAAAACTTGTTAAGCACTAATTACAAAGGCAACATTGTTTTTTCTATACTTAAAAGAGTTAAACCCTAATTATAATGGCATTATTAAGTTTTTGATGTGTTCAACAAATATCTTGTTCTAGATATATGATAACAATAATAGTTATTGTGAAGGGAAAAATGTGAGCTGAAACAACAATGTGTTTAGTTGGAATCATGTGATATTTATTTATTCATTTATTTCAATCCAGAAATAGATATCTATTGAACCGTCTGGGAGATAGAAAAATGAGAGAAGAGTAATCCTAATAAAATATTTTGAAAAAAAAACAAATTGTTTGTTTCTTTAATAAAAAAATAAATATTATAAAATTATTTATTACACTTACAACTACTCCAGCTGCACTTTAGTAATGCATCACACTACCAAAGGTACCTGTAGCCAGGATGAAGTTATGTAAGGTATAATTTATGACATGCATATTAATAAAAAAAAAAGTGTTCATAAATAAATGGTTGAAATTAATTGTTTATAGTAATGTTTCTACGAATTAGTAAGTGAATAAAATAAAAGAAATACATATAATAAAATCAAATTATATATATATATATATATATATATATATATATATATTATATTATATATATATATATATATATATATATATATAACTACAACCATTAAATGTCTGTATTTTTAAATTATATAATAATAATTCAAACAAATATATTTAACACAGTATTCAAAATTAAATAATATATTCTTTACCAGAAGTACTTTCAATTGTTTCACTGACAATCTTTATCAACTGTTAATAGAGGAATAGAGGTGGTTTAATGAATAAACAATTGGCTAATATAAAGACAACAGAATTGTGGGAAATTTGAATAGATTGAATGATGGGTAATGCAAGTTTTTATTTTTTGTACGTTTTGTTTTAACAGTTGATAAAGATTGTCAGTGAAACAATTGAAAGTACTTCTGGTAAAGAATATATTATTTAATTTTGAATACTGTGTTAAATATATTTGTTTGAATTATATATATATATATATATATATTTATTGTTATATTTATATATATATATATATGTATGTTGATATATATATATATATATATATATATATATATATAAATCAACAACAACCATTATCAATCCACTGCAGGATGAAGGTCTCTCCAAGTTCAATCCATCTGCTCTGATGTTTAGCTTCTCTTCTCCACATCACCCCTGCACACTTTCTTATTTCATCCATCCATTATGCAGGTGGTCTCTTTCTAGGTCTTTTACAATCTGTTGGAATCCACTTTAAAATTTCAATTGTCCATCTATTATCATTTATTTTACCAATATGTCCAGCCCAACTTCACTTGTCTTTTATTTTTTTCAGTGTGTTCAGTAAGACCTGTTTGTTCTCTTACCCATACATTGCATTTTCGAACTCTTCTTGTTACTCCCAACATACATCTCTCCATACTTCTTTAAGTGGTGTGACATCTCTGTATTGCACTTCTATTAAGTGCCCAAGTCTCAGACCCATAATTAAGAACTGGTAAAACACATTTGTTAAAAACTTTTCTTTTCAAACACATAGACATATTTTCTTTTATTATCAAGTAATTTCTACCAAAAGGACTCCAACCAAGTTTAGTTTCTATGATTAATTTCCTCCATTATGATTCCATCTGTATTTATAATTTGACCATGGTATTTGTAACTATTAACTTCTTCTTATTCATCACAATCAATCTTTATTTTTATATTTTGAGCAAAATGATTAAACATTACTTTAGTCTTTTTAACATTTATCTTTAGTCCTACTTTCATCTGATAACTCCTGCAACATTTCCTGCAGCTGTGAAGCATTATTTTCAAAAAACAACTACACCATCTGCAAAATCTAAATGAATTAAATGATCTCTATTTACTTTCACTCTGTTACTTTCCATTTTAATCCACAAAATAATTCTTGTAGCAATGCTGTAAAAAGTTTTGGAGATATGGAGTCACCTTGTCTTACACCTTTATCAATGTTGACTTTCCCAGTATCATTATGTAATCTAATTGTTGAAGTTGCATTTTTATAAATATTCTTTAAAATATGACATTATCCTGTATCTATACCTTGAAAATCCAATGATTTAATCACTGAAGAAATGTTTATAGAATCAAATGCTTTTTCATAATCTACAAATCCAAAACATAATGACAACTCATATTCATTTGTCCTTTCTATACTTTTCTCAAATCTGGATGTGATCTTCTGTACTAAAACCACTCTTAAATCCAGCTTGTTCTCTTGGTTGGTGAAAATCCAATGTTCTCTGTAGATGAGTTGTAAGTAACTTGGTAAAAAAATTATATAAAACTGATAAAAGGCTGATAGGTCTGTAATTTATAATATCTCTTTTATCACCTTTTTTAAATATTAATATTATTACTGCATTTTTCCAATCATCTGATACATCTTTATCATTTAGACATTTGGTATATAACTTTGCTAAACTTTTTTTCTATTCCTTCACCTGCTTCTTTTAATATATCATTTATAATTTCATCATTACCTGGATCATTTCCTTTCTTCATAATTTAATTGCATGTCTCACTTATTCATTAAAAATTCTGGGCAATTTGGAAGATGTAATAGATATACAAGGTACTTGTTCTTTATTACTATATAATTCTTGATAAAAATCTTCCATTAATTTCATGATGTCATCTCTCTTTTTAGTAATAATTCCATCTTTTTTTCTTACTGCAGATTTAAATTTCATACCAATACCAAAATGTCATTTTACATTCTTGAGACTTTTATTTTCTTCTACATCTTTTCTTGCTAGTTCACAGTTATATTTTATTACATCATTTTCAACTCTTTTCTGCACCATTTTACAAAATTCAATATATTCAATTCTTTTTAATGCATCATTTTTATATATCTTCATATTCCTTCTTTTCTTCGTGAATTCTCTAGTCTCAGTAGAAATTTTATTAGTCAATTGCTGCTTTATTCTACCAACTATCTTTGTTGCAGTTTTTAAAAGAGTATCAGTTATTTTCATATTAATGTCATTCAAATGTGAATCATGTTCAACATCTACTAATACTTGAAACTTATTTGTAAGTTCTAAATTAAATTCATTAGAATGTTTCTGAAGATGAAAAATATCAACTGTAAATATTGTTTTTCTTAATAATTTTTGTCTCTCTACTTTTACATTAACACATATCTTACACCTAACTAATCGATGATAACTTCCTTGTGTTAAATTTATTAAGAACATTACAATCTTGAAATATGTATTTCCTGTTAGTCAAAATATAATACAATTCTGCTGTACCTTCATTTGGATGCTTCCATGTCCATTTCCTTTTAACATTTTTCTCAAAAAAGAATTTGTATTATAAAGTTTGTTTTTCTGCAAAATACACAAGTCTATGTCCTATCTCATTTTCATTACCATAACCAACATTACCTACAGCATTTTCATATTTCATTTGTTTATCAATTTTAGCATTAAAGTCTCCCATAACAATTTTAAATTTTTGTTTACTCTGACAAAAAGCATTTTGTATGTCCATATAAAAATCTTCTACTACTTCATTACTAAAAGAACTAGTTGGTGCATAAACCTGAATTATCTGCATTTGGTATCTGCTATTAAGTTGTGTAACTAATTTTGCCACACTGTCCAATACACCATCAATCTCCACAATATTGTTCTTCCATTATTTATTTATAATGAATCCTACTCCACTTGTATTTCCAATATCTGTGCCTTTATATTAGAGTATGTGTCCACTTTTTAAATCAATTGTCTCTTCCCCTTTTCTTCTAACTCCATAAAGTCCAATTCTTGCAATCTTCCTTCACTTGAATGTGATCTGAATTTGTATGTACTTAAATAAAAATTCATCATCAAATGGCAGCCAGGGTCCACAATCAGGAGATTTTTAGTACTCAATGCTTTCAGCCACCAACTGCTGCCTTGGTTGGTGACTTTACAGCCTCCTGGGAGAAAGGGCCATGCATTATTTTTTTCTGTTATAATTGTACATATGTACTGGAAAAATATTTATCATTTACACAAACAAGCACTGAGAAAAAAGACCGAACTCAGAGGTAAAAAGCCAATAAACTCACCACACTGGCTAATGTGTGTTGGTAGGCAGCCCATCCATGTTTGTATACTATATGAATAATCACATAGTAATAACAGTTGCAATGACAAGAACATATGAAGTGGACATTAGGAATTTGCTGCTGAAAGGAGTTTGCTATTAATGGAAAGGAGAACCTTTGATTTCTCAAGAGGCCTTAAAGAAACCGAACAGGGCAAATTCCTAATTTCCACTCCTTATATATATATATATATATATATATATATATATATATATATATATATATATATATATATATATATATATATATATATATATATATATATATATATATATATATATATGAGGTATAATAAAATAAAATAGTTTTAGAATACATGCATGTAATAAATGGGAGTTGAATACATGATTTTTTAAATAAGAGATTTAAAATAATATTTTAAGGGTTAATAGATAATATTAATGGAATATAAATTTAAGCTTATATTAAGAATCGGAATTGTACTTGAAAGAATGGAGGGTAGCAAAAAAGAAGTAAGGTTTAGAGAAGGTGTAAAAAGTATAATGCTGTAGGCTGGGTAAAAATAGTATGCATAATGGAACATCAGGGAAATATTATCAGGGTGAGGGTTCAGAAAGATCTGGGCCCATTCATTTACTCTTTAAATATGCACATTGTGAATAACCAGAAAAGTCACAAGTCTGTTCATGGGGGATAATCCCCATTCTCTTTAAATATGCACACTGGGAACAATCAGAGAAATACTAAGATTCATTCATGAGGAGAATCCCCACATATGGCTAAATATTATAGCTTAAGGTGAATTGTTAGTCAAGGAATCCTGCCATTTGCAGTGACCCTATTTTACTTTCTTGGATGTAGCATCATAGTCTGTGTACATCCCAACATCCAGTACAAACCTGACATATAAGCTTTGATTTTATATACATGCATAATGGTAAAAGCCAGGCATACCCTGTATCTGCTTCATCTCAAATATCTCTGTTTTACCAGAAAAATGTGTTGTTTTCATGGTCATCATTCAGTACTGCAGTCAAGCAACAGTGTCAGCATAAAGGACATGTATTTCAGGAAAATTTCCCTGAGCATTGTATCACTTTCAAGAAATAAATTTAAGAAGGAAAACTTAGGTAACAATAAATATAATAGTTGTAGCTAAAAAAATATGTTAATAAATTATCAGAGATAACATGGTGAAAAGGACACATTTTACTCTTTGCAGGGATGGTATAATGTACCACATATGAATAGTGTTAAAAGTCGATAAAAAATTAAGATAAAAATAATTTATAAGCAGCTTAAAGATTTATAATAAAAAAAATTAAAGAAATAAAAACCCTATGGAACAATTATCAATAAATAATTGAGGTAAATTTGATTAAAATAAATAATTAAAAGTTTAATAATGAAAATTTTAATATAGAAGTTTGAAGAGATTTTTGAAAAAAATAAAACACAGCTTACCAAAATATAAAAAGCTATGTTATTGATAATGTTTTATAAAATAAAGTGTAATTTGGGGTGAGGGAGGATTCAACTTAGCAAAAAATATGCTATAAAATAATAAATCTTAAATAAAAAACAAAAAAAAATATTTTCATTTATTTAAGAATGCTGGATGTGGGCATAAATAAGTTTGATTTTAAAATACATAAAGAAGTAAAATGTGTGCATGTAAAAGAAAAAGGAAAATTAAAGTTATATTTAAATAAATGAAGGAAAACTTATAATAAAATTTAAAATACACTCAAAGATTGCTTGTCTAATAAATAAAGAATGGGAATTAGTATTTATAAACTGCTACGAACATAAACAATGGGAATAATTAAAAAGTCTATCTTATCCAAAGATACATTGATCTTAGCAATCATGAAGATTAAAATACAATGGCAAATAATTAATAAAATTTAATTAAATTAATTAAACTGATTCGGGAAAAAAGTAATTAAAAGTTAACAATGAGGTGGTTACATAAATAGGACTGAAAATTCGATGCAATCACATTTATTTAGTTATTTTCTCTGCAGACTCTTATTTTGTCAACTCATCACTGTTTTAAGATCATGCCATCCTAAGCAGTTATTGGAGCATACAGTGAAACTCCAACCTTGGTCTGCAATAACATCAGCAATCTGCCCATTAGAAGTCATGCATGTCTAAAAACTGAACCACCAAAAAATATATCTGCCTGAACAGAAGAAGCACACAGGAGCCATGACTAAAACTATCAAAACCTAAAAATTAACTGGTTGGTAAATCATCCATCCAGCAGGAGATATCAAGAAGCCACATTTCAGAGTACAATGTGTTCAAAATCCTAAGTAATATAAATTTCTTACTCCCATTCAGAGACTAATATTAATTTTATTTACAATAGTAGCAATAGCAATCTGTGAGTGCCAGGATATTCAGCATAAAGATGCTATAGTATGTGGGTGTATATCTTCTTCATAGTGTTATCCAAATGTTCACAAATATTTGCTAAATAATTGCTACTTATAATTCCAAATGTGTATATGCAGACATATGCAAATTAATTATATGATTCACTTTAAGTATTTTTAAGAATATGGGTGTCTGAAATTAATACCATTTTTGTTATAATTTTATGGAATGTATGTGTGTGTGTGGGAAATGTGGTAGTTATAATATTTATAAAAGGGAGATAAATTTAGCTGACAAATTTTTAATAACAAATTTATTTAAAATATATTGCAGTAAACATTGTTTGCTAATTAGTGTGGAGTACTTCATTTCTATTTAAAACCCTAGTAAACAATTCTCTTAACTAGGTTACCAGATAGTCAGTTAATTTTATTCTTGGTAATTTCATGACTGAGCTAGTTGGGATAAATCAAGCCCTGCATTAATAGCCATCATTCAGGGCATGTTAATTACTCCATGTAATTAGATGGCATCTGAATTTTGCTTCAAAACAAATAAAGTGCCTTGAATAACAGGAGTTAAATTTAGCAACTGAGCAGTCTTGTAGCCTGGAATGTGACTACAAGTTATACTGTATATATCTTTGGCCTGGCTACAAGTACCTTTGGTATTAAGCCTCTCTGTCTGAGGGGCATATATGATGTAATACTCAAAGTGCATCTGGAATACATTGAGATATAATAAATAATCTTATAATTTTATAATATTTATTAAGGAAACAAAACAATTTATTTTTTTACAATATTTTATTAAAATTATACAACTCTTTTATATCTTATATTAACTACTCTCACCCAGTTCAATATATATATATATATATATATATATATATATATATATATATATATATATATATATATATATATATATATATATATATATATATATATATATATATATATGTGTGTGTGTGTGTGTGTGTGTCATCAACCATTATCAATTCACTGCAGGATGAAGGTCTCTCAAAGTTTAATCCATCTCCAATCTTTAGTTTCTGCTCACCACAACACACCTGTACACTTTTTTTATTTCATCCATCCATCTCACATGTGGTCTCTTTCAGGGTCTTTTACAATCTCTTGGAATCCAGTTTAAGATATCAATTTTCCATCTATTATCATCTCTTCTAGCAATATATCCAGCTCAACTCCAGTCTTTTAACTTTTTAATGAGGACAGTAACACCTGTTTGTTTTCTTACCCATATATTGTGTTTTCGATCTCTTCTTGTTACTTCCAACATGCATCTCTCCATACTTCTTTGAGTGGTCTGAAGTCTCTGTATAGCACTTTTATTAAGTGTCCAAGTCTCAGATCCATAAGTAAAAACTGGCAAAACACATTTATCAAAAACCTTTTTTTTCCAACACATATGTATATTTCATTTTAGTCTCAAGTTGTTTCTACCAAAAGCACTCAAACCAAGTTTAATTCTATGATTAATTTCATTCATTATGTTTCCATTTGTATTAATAATCTGACCAAGATATTTGTAACTGTTAACTTCTTCTAACTCATCATAATCAATCTTTATTTTCATATATTGAGAAAATTCATTAAACATTAATTTTTTAACATTTATTTTTAGTCCTACATTCTTACTTTTATCTGATAACTCCTGCAACATTTCCTGCAGCTCTAAAGCATTATTTGCAAAAACAACTACATAATCTGCAAAATATAAATGACTTATGTAATCTCCATTTACTTTCACTCTTTTAGCTTTTCACTTTAATCCACAAAATACTTATTGCATCACTGCTTTAAAAAGTTTTGGAGATATGGAGTCACCATATCTTACACCCATCTCAATGTTGATTTCCCTTGTATCAATATGTAATCTCACTGGTGCTGTTGCATTTTTATAAATATTCTTTAAAATATGACAATATCCTTAATCTATAACTTGATGATCCAATGCTTTAATCACTGAAGAAATGTTTATAGAATCAAATGCCTTTTCATAATCTACAAATCCAAAGCATAATGACAAGATATTCATTTGTCATTTTTATAAATTCTCTCAATACCTGGATATGATCTACTGTACTAAAAGCACATTTAAATCCAGTTTGTTATCATGGGTAATGGAAATCCAATGTTCTCAATAGATGAGTAGAAGAAAAGAAGGAATATGAAGATATATAAAAATGATGCATTAAAAAGGATTGACTATCTTTTTGTAAAATGTTGAGGAAAAGAGTTGAATATGGTTTGAGAAAGTATAACTGTGAACTAGCAAGGAAAGTTGTAGAAGAGAATAAAAGTCTTAAGAGTGTAAAATAACATTTTGGTATTGGTAGGAAATTTATATCTGCAATAAGAAAAAAAGATGGAATTATTACTAAAAAGAGAGATGACATCATGAAATGGGTAGAAGACTCTTATCAATAATTATATAGTAATAAAAAACAAGTACCTTCTATATCTATTACATCTTCCAAATTGCCCAGAATTTTAAATGAAGAAGTGAGACACGCAACTAAATGTATGAAGAAAGGAAAGACTCCAGGTAATGATGGAATTATAATTGATATATTAAAAGAAGCAGGTGAAGAAATATAATTTTTTTTTAGCAAAATTATATACCAAATGTCTAATAATAAAGATGCACCAGATGATTGGAAGAATACAGTATTAATATTAATATTGAAAAAAGGTCATAAAGAAGATGTTAAAAATTACGGACCTATCAGCTTTTTATCAGTTTTATACAAAAAAATTTACCAAGATAATTACAACGCATCTATTAAGTAACCAATACCTATTCCACTGTACTGAAATTATTGGAACACAATATAGTGAATATCATGTCTCCATTATATCATATATTTAGAGAACATGCTAAAAATACTAAATTGCAACCAAACGCTATTTTCTGCTGAACAATTTTGTCACAGTAATAGATATATTCCTTAAAATGCTTTATATTGTAAACAACACTAATTAGAGAACTGGAAATTATATATATATGTAAATAATATTATTTTTATAAAGCACAGTCGATATTGAAATAATTGAGAGAGTGCAAATCTCTCAAGCGCTTATGACTAGAAACAGCCAATCAAATCTTATATATATATATATATATATATATATATATATATATATATATATATATATATATATATATATATATATATATATATATATATATATATATATATATATATATATATGTAGCATAATCCAAAATGTACTCATCTGAATTTTTTTCTCTGAGTTTATTTATTAAAGAATCATGTTGTTTCCTGCTATTTTATTTATTGCAAACGATCGATGCCTTTTAGGGATGCCAAAGGAATATATCCATTTTTTTAATTCTAAAAAAATACAAATGGGTTACAATGAACATAATATTAATCAAGAAATACAATTGTTTTATTTCTTAAGCATGTAAACTTAATGATGAACAAAAATTCAAAAGCATTTGGTGGAATGCATTTTGCATCACACACTCTTAAATGTACAATTTCGTTTTTCTTTTCATTATTGTTTAAAATATCATTTGAAAGAACATAACTATTATTTTCAAGAAGTGTGTTTAGCTCCTTGAATGTATTTCACATTTTCAATATTTTTTTTTGAATATATAATAATATTATTATTGGATTTTATTCATTAATTTCTAATCTACAATTTTCAAACTTTTTGTATTCAGACCATTGAAACAATTCACTTTATATAAATAATTTTTCCTAATCAGTTATTATGCTAGATGTAGTCATTCCTAACAAAAGGTGAATTGTCCACTCAGGTCACGATTAATATATTTCTACTTTTTAGTATTAAAAGTAGCTATATTAGATCATTAATATTCAAATTTCTTTTTATTTTATCCATGTTTATTATATTTTATAAGTTCAAAACTTTCACTTTTCCACACACTTGATGCACATAAATAAAAATGTCTGAAAGAGTTAAATGATCTCATACACATAAATAATAAATTTTAATAGTGATAATATATTTATAAAACAATAACAAACAACATAATTATTTTAAAGGTTAAGAAATCAACAGAAAGTAATTATATGATTTGTTATAATTTTTATAAATGTATTATCACTGTTATAATTCATTATTTTTTATTATAATATTATTCCATAATGGAAATTTTATTATATATATATTGAGCCAGATAGTTTATCCCATTCAGTGGTTTCATTGCTATAAATAAAAACAACTTTTATTGTCATTAAATTCTAAAGTTTAAAACTAATTAAAAGTTGTTTATAAAAGTACATATATTAACACACATACTCATTTATGTTTAAAATATGTCATTTTATTTTTTTTATAAATTTTATTTCTAAAATATTTTTCTTTTACTGCTTTTTTTATCAAATTAATTAAAAGCAAACAAACTTTTTAATTGCATTAGTGTTTCTTTTATTTTTATTACTTTGATTTTAAAAACAGAATATTAATTCTGATTTGTTGTTTTTCTATAAGACAATCCCTGGTTAAAATTCTTAATTAAGGTTGAGTGGGAGATAAAGATTTGCCCTGGACTAAGGTTTATAATTGGAAAACAAAAAAGTTTATGGGAGATAGAGAGAGGGTATAAATAACCCACACATTTTAGACATGATTATTCTTGGCTTGACTGAGTTAATTTTGCTTCACCATGATTTATTCTGCCTCTTATAGTTTCATTATTTGGTTTATATTAGCCTGCTGAGATTCATACTGTGTTGGCAGTTCAGATATTTTTCTTAAAACTTCTTCTACTCATTTTTAAGAATGCTAGTAATAAAATTTCATATTCTGCTACCTGTCTTTAATTGTATTCTGTATTATTGCCTATGTTTGCTTTTGCAAGATATCTAAATTAATCACTTTGTGTTTTCAAACTTAAAACATGCCTTGCTAACTTACCTGAGTATGGACTCCTAACTCCTAGCTGTTCTTACATCATGTCATAAAAGTCTTAAATAAAAAGGATCCCAAAATATGCCTCTACACTTGATGCCATAATGAAATGAAACACCTGAAAATTGGAACTCAAAAATAAATAAATGTGTGCACTTCTTGAAAAACCCAGGGGGCTCTACTTTATCTTAAGTTAAAAATAGTTCTTATTTTTTCCAGTGTATATAAATCTTTTAATTAAATCTCTCCTTAATCTAAAAATAATTATGTGGTTTTAATAATTATTTAATCTTATAATTATATGTGTTTGCTTTTCTTTGTATTTATAGTGTGCCTTGAAATCTTACTTTTAAGATTCCAAGTTTGTTTTCCATTTTAGTGGTCAGAGAGCGTATTGTGAGATTATATCTTATATTCTTGTTTTAAAATATATTTATTAAACATAGTAACATAGTAATATACAGTTAAACTTTATAAAAATTTACATATCATTCAGAATAAAACTTGAAAAAGTCAATGTAGAGGAAAGGGTATCTTAATAAGATTAAGAGGAAAATAAAACTTTCACTCAAGTATCATCATATAGACTCACAGGCGAAAGCAGAGAGTCTCGCTGCTTGACTTGATCAAGAAGTTTAATAAAGACTCTTAGATCCAAGTCCTGAGAATGACCAAAGATGAGTCTGCAATGCGTCAACCATAAAGAAAATGTTATAAAGATAGATAATCTTATTGCTGCAAATGATCCCTTCTTAAGAGTATTAAAAACAGAAAGAGCATCCCTAAGATCCAGAGAGACATTTGCAACAATAAAGTCCCTAATCGACTTAAGAGCATGACAGATATAGAAAATATGGAGTATTGTCTCATCATATAATATTCTTAATATGTCTATTTTTATTTTATTAACTAGTGCTAAATGCTTTAGCAGTTTTTTATAATTTTAATTTGCTCACCTCTCCTTATTTTTATTGTTCAATAATTAATTTAAATTAATGTGTTTGCACTTTTTGTAAACCACAAATCTTTTGGCTGGGGTTTTATCGTGTTTGTTATCCTGATTTTCCTGTAGTTGGAAATTTCCTTTCTTCTTTTCTAGATTACATAAGACCGTAATCACTCCTCAAGTGTTAATGTCTTATATGTAAAATCAACCATGAATTACCTTAAAAGTGGTGCATCATGATCTGTCGTTTCAACAAAATGATGTTCTTGTCTCGATGTGTTATTCTGGGCCAAGAAATGCTCACTAGAGCTGTTTCATTGATTTTCTACAAGAGTGAATTGTTTTCATATCTCTGAATTGAAAAACTAGAATTGTTGTTCTATAAATCATAAGCAGGAAGATACTATTAATCTCCTTTTAAATTATAGGTGATACAACGTTTCTTTTTGGCTAAAGCATATAATGTTTTCATATTTTTAGCTCATATACTCTCTCTGATGAATTAGCTTATAAAAATCTTAGTCAAACTTTCATATTCAGTTTGCTAGATTTAGTTCAGTTTTTTATTGAATTGTAATAAAATTTTTAAATTATTTAAACTTAATTTAGCTGACGTTTGTCTTGGTGCTTTTCTTTATCAATTGTCTGAACAATAGTCATGAGTTCTTGCTATCTCCCTGAGTCTAATTGGTACAGACTATCATCACCATTCACTTTTGATCATAGTAAACAAATTTTCCAGATATGCAGTGATCTGGTGGCACACTCCATGAACAAAGGTAGATTGAGTGACCGTTACAATATATATATATTTACAACCAAATATAATGACATCAGAGGTTTCAATTTTTTAAATGATATTGATAGTTTGTTTTCATTATTTTATTTATTAATGTACAAAAAACAAATAGTTATAATTATTAAAAAATGAGATTAACATATATTTTTGTAAATAATACTATGTATGGTTTAGCACAACGGTAGGTAGTAGATTTATGGTTAAAGATTTATGACCCGACTCTCCGCTGGGAAATTAAAAATTTTCAGTTGATCAATAGTTTACTGTAGCTCTCAAATGTTATATGTACAACTAGATTGCTGGAATGTTATATAATCTCCAAACTATTTAACTGTATATTTTTTTTATTTATTTATTAAGATCAATCTATGAATTACCTTCTACTGCAAGAAAAGTTTCGTCTCGGTGGTTTTCACTGACACAGATATAATTCCCAGTATCTGCGATATTGGTGTTATTGATTTGTAAACGATCTTCAAATAATTTTATATTGTCTACTTTCTTATGAATTGGAATTAAATGAAAGTCATCTCCTTTTCTGTACCAGGATACATTTGATACGGTATTTAATTTGCAGTGGAGAATAATATTACGACCTTCCAGTACTCGGATAATCTTCTGAGAAACTAGAAATGAAAAAAGTAACAATTTATTAAATAATAAAAAAAAAATGTTATTTTGTTTTTATTTATAAAGTTTCAAAAAAAGTTGTAAATAAAAATTGAATGTTTTCTTTAAATTCTTTAGAAAAAAAACTACACTTGCAAAACATTCATCAAATAGATCATTGTAATATTCTATAAATAAACTAAAATTAACATTTACAAGCTATATTAAAATTGCATTTTTGATATTTTTTTGCAAGTTCTGTTTTTTTTTATTAATAAACTAATTTGAATTAACAGTTTAGACAATTTCCCCCAGGAAACAATCGTACAATAATTACGAATTTAAAACAGTAAAAATTTGAAAATTAGTCATCAGAAAAACTTATCTCATATGGAAAAAAATAGAGTTTATGAAACGTTATTATTGTAATGTGTGTACGTCAGCATATTACCAGTCAATTCATAAATGAAGTGGATATTAGAATCATATATATTAGGCTTTGTGCTTTTTTTTTTAACTTTGGAAAGAGAGTATTTGGTAACATTTTTTTCGGATTAGATTTTTATTATATATTTTTAACCATAGATAATTTTACTAGTCAAATCTTTTTAAGATTTTTTTTCTTTTATTTTGTTACATAAACTAAATTAAAGCTCTCTACCATTTTTATTTCAAATTTATTATTATTTCCGTTGTTTTTTGAATAATTAATGTTTCATAGCTAACTTATATTTCCATGCTGAGAATGTATGGATATATTAATGAAAAAGAAAATTGAATATTATGATATGAATGCATTATTTCATTACATGTGGACTTTAGTTTAAAGTAATGTGAAGCTCCAGAAACCCATGTAACATATCCTGATAATAAATGTAACTAATAGATGATGAGATCTAAAGATCAACTTTCAAACAGAGAGTTCTAATTTGATGATAGAAACTAAATTAAAGATGTTTCTTTTTGAGTTTTGAAAAATGATTTTACCACATGACTTGATCATCATCATCATCAATAGCAAAAAATCATTTACATAATGATTATGTTTTTTTAAAATAATCAGAGTAATTTTGATGCAATATTTAATGAGTTTTTGATAGAAAAATAAATTCTACAAGAGTATGTAGATAATTATCAATTGTTATGGTAATAAATTTGGTGTAAAAATATTATTACTTTGCTGAGCTAGCCAGCATATCCAATGTTTACTGGTGAGGATCTTAAGCACCAATTCTTACACAGTTTATACCATTATTTACAGACATTTAAAGTTTTCTGTAGATTGTAGTGAGCAGAGATTATTTAGAAATATAAATTGACAGAGCAGACAACAGTAGAAAAATGCTAAAATAGATATAATAATAAACAAAACAAAGATTATTAATAGTTCAATACAATTCAAATCACAATTATAATTATTCTTTTTATATGTTAGCATATTTACATCTAATATCTGGAGGCTTTAAATATTATTATCCATATTTTTTTTTATTATATGCTGTATCATCTCTGAAAACTAAGGGTCTTTATTTTTTATTTAATTATATATTAGATATGTGCCCCAAAATATGATATACTTCACCTTTATGTTAACAAACAAATAATAACAAACAGCTTAAATTCACTATAATTATTCACATCATGCAGGTCGTTACAAAATTAGACCTATACACTATGCATCTAATCCCATGCCACTATAAAAGTGAAGGAAAAATAAATAGTTTATATTCACGTGTCATACATAGCATATAAAATTCAAGGGGAGAAATGTCTTTACCCAAAGCAAAATCAGAATCATCTGTGGATACTTCAAGTAGTAATAATATATCATGGGGAAGCAAATAATTATACAGAAAATGCAGACAAAATATCAAAAGATCTTACAAGAACATAAACACACACACACACACCATTGATAAGTGCTTTCAGAGTTTGTACACTTCTAATATACATGTATTCGTTAACTAAGTTGCATCTACATCTGATTAATCATTTATTTGAATATGTTAGATATTCTCACTTATGTAACTATTTTTCCTGGTCAAACAACACCAGTTTATTAAAGTTAAGTTTAATAATAGCCAGAGAAGAACCAGTTTTTCATTTATTTAATAGGTACCAGAATTCTATATGCGAATTCACTGGCTCTCTCCCCTATCTATAATAATCGCTATTGCATGCATATTTACTGCCCTCTGGAAAATTATAATTTATGATTTGGCATTGACATTAAATATTTGATAAACTTATAACAATTTAACTAATAATACTATAATAATAAATTTAAATCAACAACAGAGTAAATTATATTTCTATGATTTATTACTTTTATACTTCTAACAAATGCTTATTAGTAATAATAAAAGAATAAAATATAATATCAAACTATTTTATTTGTTGAAAGTCAATGTTCTTGGAAATCAGTTTTTTACATCAGATTTATTACAGTATTGAACAGTTCTTATAATTTTCTAAAAGTGATCACTTCTAATCTTACTGGTAACTTTTTAACTATTTAATTCTATCACTGCACAAATTACCATGCATGGCTTTGTCCTTAGTGGGATCCATCATATGGTCTTCTTACAGTATCTACCTATGCAGACTGAGGTTCTAAAAATCAGATAGATGATGGAATTCAATCACAAAAAAGTGTCAGAAAAAGAACTCTTCTCTACTCCCACATTTGATAATGTATCAATCCACTGGGTGAATATATAATGAGGCAACTTATAGTGGCTCCATAGAAAAAAAATCAATTTATTGTAAATTGCCTTGGGTATCACACGCAACATGAGAAAAAAGATCCCTGCTCAAAGATGTCATATCTTTTATATCCCCCCTCCCCATTAATTTGAGTCTACCACAAACATCATGTTTACACCTTTTCTTTTCTGTTTATCCCCATTTTAACTTTAGATAATTTACATATGCCTATTTTATTTTTGTTTTCAAAGTTTTGCCACATCTTGCAACACATTAGTTTCATGTTTAGAGATAGTTTTTGATATATCTGCAAATAAATTTTATCTCTGTGGGACAATAAATAAAACAACAGAGCATCACTGGTGTGCATAAAGAATATAAACATCACTGGTGTTCTCAAAAATTAAAAATGAAGAGGTGAGACTCATTTTAGCAATGACATAGACAGTAACCTACAATTTCCAGTTTTAGATAGACAAAGAAACCAATTGCTATGATGACAAATACATATCCACCAATTCTGGAAATGATTTGTTTTGTATCTTTTATTGGGATGAATCTTTTTATTATAGACACCTTGATATTTATTAACTTCTGGGGTACATGTAAAAATGAAGAATTCTTATGCCACTAGTTTTGGAGATTCTGAAGCTATTTATTATTTCAGTAAAAAGTATTATATAAGATTTGGATGAGAATTATGTGAGAAATACAAATAAATTATCAACAAAGATGCAATTTAAACTTAAGTAATGATAAATTACAAATTATTAACAAACTTTAATGCAATAATTAGTTTGGATGTTTATTTTTTACTTCCTTATTTTTTTTAATGATAATCACTACTTGTCTCCACCTTATTGTTTTCCTTACTTTTTCTAGATTCTATCAATCTAAAGCTTTTTGCTGTAACATTATTAAAACTGAAGTTATTGTGAAAATTGTATCTAAAGTCAGTTTTTTTAAAAATTCAATATGGCACAAGGAGACTTTAAACAAGTTAAAAATTTTTAATATACAAAGCTGACATTTTTATCTCAGCTATTTAAAAATATAAGCTACTGTAGTGTTTACAATAATTAAAGTACTTAAAATATTCAAAGCATATCATGGTATCAAATGAACTTATTTAACTCAAGCATGTTAATGCTGAAGCAATACAAATATGTGTGCTTCATCTTTAATATAGTTACACACTTAAGTTAGATTATAAATAGTGATAATTTTGCTGAAATTAAATTTCATTGAACATATAATAATTGTATAACTTAAAGTATGGAAAGAACAGGTATGGAAGGCTAAGTAATAGCTTTATGAAAATTAAATGGCATTGGGGATGGAAGATATACAATTTTCTAGTGATTAAATAATCCATATTATTGGGAAAAGGGGGTATTGGAATAAAAATGCTATGACACTATTGTCTGGTTTTGATCTTAAAAGATTTTACTAGAGAATTTAATTATTGTCCAATTTATTTTTTGAACTTTGATAGAAAATAGCAAAGACAGTGGATGACAGTAAAAAACAGGGTGTGTTAATGTTAAAATCAACTGAGCTAGTATTTCATTTGACTAATTACTTTGTTTATCTCAATTTTTTTTTTAAAAAAGAGAGAACAAAAGATGAGATAGCACAATGTGGATACCTGGGAAATGCAGTAAGTGGGAGAAATTTACTTTAGTTTTTAATTGAGAGTTTTCTTATTGTTGATTCATTCCTACCCTGGGCATTTTTGGTGAAACAATTTAATTGAGGTTAAGGAGATAACTATGATGTCAAAAAAGGAAACCATCATCACTTCCCTATCTCCTCAGGGAAGTGTGCCACCATAAGCCATCTTCCAGGGAAAATATGCATTTAAGAACACCTGATGCCACAGAATAGTTAACTTATCTGCAATGACATACTATAGTGAAGCAGCCTGAAGAAGCCAAACAGAGAAAACCATATTTTCACTGCAGATTGCTTCAACCTTGGAGGAAATATGGGTCATTGAAGTGAATTCCCCCCAAGCCACAGACTATTTTAATTGCAAATGAAGATAATATGACACTTGAGAATAAAGTGTTTTATATATATATATATATATATATATATATATATATATATATATATATATATATATATATATATATATATATATATATATATATATATATATATATATATATCATTATCAACCATTATCAATCCACTGCAGGATGAAGGTCTCTCCAAGTTTAATCCATCTTCTCCAATCTTCAGCTTCTCTTCTCCACATCACCCCTGCACACTTTCTTATTTCATCCATCCATCTCACATGTGGTCTCTTTCTGGGTCTTTTACAATCTCTTGGAATCCAGTTTAAAATTTCAATTGTCCATCTATTATCATCTCTTCTAGCAATATGTCCAGCCCAACTCCACTTCAATCTTTTAATTTTTTCAATGAGGTCAGTAACACCCGTTTGTTCTCTTACCCATACATTGTGTTTTCGATCTCTTCTTGTTACTCCCAACATACATCTCTCCATACTTTTTTGAGTGGTCTGAAGTCTCTATATTGCTCTTCTATTAAGTGTCCAAGTCTCAGATCCATAAGTAAGAACTGGTAAAACACATTTGTTAAAAACCTTCCTTTTCAAACACATAGGCATATTTCCTTTTAGTATCAAGTTATTTCTACCAAAAGCACTCCAACCAAGTTTAATTCTATGATTAATTTCTTCCATTATGTTTCCATCTGTATTAATAATCTGACCAAGGTATTTGTAACTGTTAACTTCTTCTAATTCATCATAATCAATCTTTATTTTCATATTTTGAGCAAATCGATTAAACATTACTTTAGTCTTTTTAACATTTATCTTTAGTCCTACTTTCCTACTTTCATCTGATAATTCCTGCAACATATCCTGCAGCTCTGAAGCATTATTTGCAAAAACAACTACATCATCTGCAAAATCTAAATGACTTAAATAATCTCCATTTACTTTCACTCCTTTAGTTTCCCATTTTAATCCACAAAATACTTCTTGCAGCACTGCTGTAAAAAGTTTTGGAGATATGGAGTCACCTTGTCTTACACCTTTCTCAATGTTGACTTTCCCAGTATCATTATGTAATCTAATTGTTGCTGTTGCATTTTTATAAATATTCTTCAAAATATGACAATATCCTGGATCTATACCTTGATGATCCAATGCTTTAATCACTGAAGAAATGTTTATAGAATCAAATGCCTTTTCATAATCTACAAATCCAAAACATAATGACAACTCATATTCATTTGACCTTTCTATAACTTCTCTCAACACCTGGATATGATCTACTGTACTAAAACCACTTTTAAATCCAGCTTGTTCTCTTGGTTGGTGGAAATCCAATGTTCTCTGTAGACGAGTTGTAATTATCTTGGTAAAAATTTTATATAAAACTGATAAAAGGCTAATAGGTCTGTAATTTCTAATATCTTCTTTATCACCTTTTTTAAATATTAATATTATTACTGCATTCTTCCAATCATCCGGTACATCTTTATCATTTAGACATTTGGTATATAACTTTGCTAAAAATTTTTCTATTTCTTCTCCTGCTTCTTTTAATATATCAATTATAATTCCATCATTACCTGGAGCCTTTCCCTTCTTCATACATTTAATTGTGTGTCTCACTTCTTCATTTAAAATTCTGGGCAATTCGGAAGATGTAATAGATATAGGAGGTACTTGTTCTTTATTACTATATAATTCTTGATAAAAATCTTCTACCAATTTCATGATGTCATCTCTCTTTTTAGTAACAATTCCATCTTTTTTTCTTATTGCAGATATAAATTTCCTACCAATACCAAAATGTTGTTTTACATTCTTAAGACTTTTATTTTCTTCTACAGCTTTCCTTGCTAGTTCACAATTATACTTTCTTATATCATTTTCAACTCTTTTCCACACCATTTTACAAAATTCGAGATATTCAATTCTTTTTAATGCATCATTTTTGTATATCTTCATATTCCTTCTTTTCTTCATAAATTCTCTAGTCTCAGTAGAAATTTTATTGGTCAATTGCTGCTTTTTTCTACCAGCTATCTTTGTTGCAGTTTTTAAAAGTGTATCAGTTATTTTCATATTAATTTCATTCAAATCTGAATTATGCTCAAAATCTACTAATACTTGAAACCGATTTCTAAGTTCTAATTTAAATTCATTAGAATGTTTCTGAAGATTAGGAATATCAACTGTAAATATTGTTTTTCTTAATAATTTTTGTCTCTCTAGTTTCACATTAACACGTATCTTACACCTTACTAATCGATGATCACTTCCTGTGTTAAATTTATTAAGAACATTACAATCTTGAAATATGTATTTCCTATTAGTCAAAATATAATCCAATTCTGCTGTACCTTCATTTGGATGCTTCCATGTCCATTTCCTTTTAACATTTTTCTCAAAAAAAAAATTCATAATATAAAGTTTTTCTTTTTCTGCAAACTCCACAAGTCTATGTCCTCTCTCATTTCTATTACCATAACCAAAATTACCTACAGCACTTTCATCTTTCATTTGTTTACCAATTCTAGCATTAAAGTCTCCCATAACGATTTTAAAATGTTGTTTACTCTGATCAAAAGCCTTTTGTACATCCATATAAAAATCTTCTACTACTTCATCACTATGAGAACTTGTTGGGGCATAAACCTGAATTATCTGCATTTGATATCTGCTATTAAGTTGTATAACTAATCTTGCCACTCTGTCTGATACACCATCAATCTCCACAATATTGTTCTTCCACTTTTTATTTATAATGAATCCTACTCCACTTGTATTTCCAATATTTATGCCTTTATAATAGAGTATATGTCCACTTTTTAAATCAATTGTCTCTTCACCTTTTCTTCTAACTTCACAAAGTCCAATAATGTCCCATTTAATATAAGAGAGTTCTTCTAATTCTTGCAATCTTCTCTCACTTGAAAGTGATCTGCAGTTGTAAGTACCTAAATAAAAAGTCGTCATCAAATGGCAGCCTGGGTCCACAATCAGGGGATTCTTAGCACCCTCCGCCTTTGGCCACCAACCACTGCCTTGGTTGGTGACTTTACAGCCTCCTGGGAATAAGGGCCATGCTTTATTTTTGTCTGTCATAATTGTATATATGTATTGGAAAAATATTTATCATTTACACAAACATTCATTCTGCCTTATCAGGCACTGAGAAGAAAGACCATGGTGTTTCTTGATCTTAAACTCAGAGGTAAAAAGCCAATAAACCTACCACGCAGGCTAATGCGTGTTGGTGAGCAGCCCATCCATGTTCATATACTATATGAATAATCACATAGTAATAACAGCTGCAATGACAACAACGTATGGAGTGGACCTTAGGAATTTGCCCTGCTCGGTACCTTTAAGGCCTCCAAAAGGAATCAAAGGGTCTCCTTTCAGTTAATAGCAAACTCCTTTCTGCAGTCATATATATATATATTATATATATGAATATTGCGCTATATATCTATATATATATATATATATATATATATATATATATATATCCAGAGTTCTATTCAAATTGATTTATAACCATGCTAATTCATAAAAATAATCACTTTCTACCTTGATGTTTAAATTAATAAAATCATTTCCCTTGGTTTAAGATGCATATGACCCTATAATTTCATTATGAACCAACTTGTAAATTTAATTCTGTAATATAGAAAAAAAAAAAAAAACGTCATTTAAATGGTTATATATATTCTACTAAAAACATTTTACATTAACATATGCTAGTGTTAAAGAGGAGAGGGGTGGGAGAAAATTAATTATTTGTATTAAAGTTTATCATCATTTTCTTTATTTATATTTGGTCCTCCCTTTACCATAGAATATTTTAAAATAACTGTAATTATTATAATCAGAACATCACTTTTTTTTCTTCTCCCAACTGGCAAATGAAGTAGGTAATCTGGAAACAATATATATATATATATATATATCAAAATAAGTTTTTGATTATTTAAATTCTAAAATGTTATCGGTTTTTTTTAAAATTTGAAATGTTATCTGTTTTATTGATAATGTAAAATGTTATTCGTTTTATTTAAAATCTAAATTGTATTTGGTTAATTTAAAATCTAACATGTTTTCTGTTTACTTGAAAATTTAAAATATTATCTACATACAAATTGTAGTGGTCGGGGAAGATTGGACACTTAATCTATGTGTCATATAGGGACGCAACAAGTCATTTCAACCTGTAAAACTTATATAGTAGGCAGATACCTCTTTGGAAGATTCCATTTTTATTCGACCAATATGCTCTAGTCACTGGCTCAAGGAATAGCTTAGATTTAATGATATAAACGATTAAATACATTTTAATAAAGAAAAAAAGATAATAAAATAAACCACTGCCAGTAATTATCACACATACATTTAATTACATACATATATAAAACAAATTTGAGGAATAAAATATTTAACATTGATTTAGGTTTTATTATTTTTTTTTTAACTGTTTCAATATATTGATAAGATCACCCAGATGGATATTTTATAGAATTTAATGATTTGATAAACATAAATTTACTACAAAGATTAGCCTTTATATACTATATTCTTTCTTTTCACTTCAGACTACAAGTTCACATCCAAAGCAACACAAGCTGGTTGTTATATTGATGTGATCAATGCAAAATGAGGATGTTAGTATACAAAAAAAACTATGCTGACAGAAATGTGCTTCTGTAGTATGATATCATTGAAAAAAGGAATGATTCTCATCCAGTACAAGATGTGCATCTGTCTGGTGAGATAATCAGTTGATATATATATATATATATATATATATATATATATATATATATATATATATATATATATATATATATATATATATATATATATATATATATATATATATATATAAGACATGACCTATAATGGGGGATTGCAGTCTTGGCTGTCTTACTATGACCACCCAAAACAATAGGAGATCAATGATGCAGAGAATATACCTCCGTCCATTGGCAACATGATTGCTACACTTTTGAGCATTAATTCAATTGGATATAGGCCCTGATGCTAACATGGTACCAGCAAATGAGAATTCAATGCACCTCCACACATCACATTGATGTAAAATACCCACATGTACATCTACCAGCACTGATTCAACTATGAGACAAATAATTGAAATTAACCCACTTTAACATAAACTTACCAATCTATGCAGCCATTTACATCTATTTTTAAATTATTAATTTAAAAGAAATTTGATAATTTGGTTATTAATCAAAACACAAAAACATAAAATAAATTATAATAGAAAAGGGAAAAATGGAAATTATTGATTAGCAAACTTAATACATAAATGAAAAGATTATTAAGTAACATAGAGTTCTATTGCTGGTCAGATAAGAAGTCAATTTATATTTTCTTATGAATGAACACTTATTGAAGATATATATTTAAACAGTTCAATTGATAAAAGTTTGTGCTTTCTGCAGTAGATTTGAAGTCCATCTTGTATATGATGTGTCACACCCATCCACTCGAAGTCCATTTAATATTTCTATCATTTCTGGGAAGATCAGTCTGTTGTTTGCTGCTTTTCAGTAATCATCAAGTTGGAGGCTGTCTCATCTGGTGCATAACAGAAAATTAATTCATAGCGAGATCCTTATATTTCAGGGTCCGCAATGCAGTTTATGAATAAACAGGTATTTTCATCTTTTATAATTTTTGGCCTCTCTTATCACAAACTCTCCGAATCACTTGCACATAACATCATTTCTTCTTAACGGTCTGGATGTTTTCCTTTCTGGTCTGTGCATGGCTTGGTGCTTGCATTGATCAATGGCTTCAGAGTGGGATACACAATCCTTAATTTTTATCTCTTTTCTGTCTTTTACACTATAAAGCATCCAAGGGCTTCTTTGTTTTAGATTCAATTAATAGAACAATCATTTTCATTCACTAAGATTTAAATATGATTCTTTTAAATAGAAACTAACATTTGTTTCAATTTCTTTTATATAACTTTTTAACAAAAATACTAATCTTTAGTTATTTGATTTTTTAAACTTTCTATTAAATAATGGTTTTAATAGTTTTTCATCAGTGTAATTATATATGTTAAAATAATTATTTTAATTTTCATTTACATTAAAAAAATCTATTTTATTTACGATTCATTTTTCACTTTTTATTTTAGTTTTAAAATAAGGTAATGGCATATTTATACCAATAAAATATATATGTTGGTTCCAGGCATATATATATATATATATATATATATATATATATATATATATGCCTATGATCATATCTATATGATCATATATATATATATATATATATATATGATCATTAGATGGAGCTTACCAATAACTCTAATCAAGCTTTATTTTATAAGTGACAAAAGAGAAAGAATTCAAAATCTCTATTGGAAAGTCCCTATCTCAAAATACTAACCGAAAAATCAGCACTTATAAAAAATGTTACTATCAATTTGAAAGCCTGAATTTTTTTAGACCTCTTGGTAAGCTCCATCTGGTGATCATTAAATGCAAGTTTAAAAGCAAGTTATGAAATATATATATATATTGTACCAGATTCGATCTGCAAATATCTTACTTACACTACAAATGTTTTGGCTGGTTTCAGACTTCTTTATAATACATTTATAATCTTATTTAATTACATTCAAATGTTACGTGAACAAACCGGCATGTTCAAGCAAAGTGGGAAATATTATTGACAGATTTAACTATCGACAATACTAACAAACAGATTGTGGCCCACCTCAGCTGCTAGATTCAAACCCCTACTATCCAAACACTTTATTTGTTTCAGAGTAAACCCCAGGTGTCAGCTAGTCTAAGACTAACATATTCAGACAGTAGGCTCATAATTCAGCATTTGAAACAATCCCTAAAAGTAGCTCAGTCTAATTTTAATTCAATAACAAAATATTATTTAATTAGTGGTGAAAGAATCGACAAAAGATTGTTAAAAGAATCGGTAAAAAGAATTGACCGACAAAATAAGGCTTAAGTTTAAAGACAGTTTATGTAATTAATACTAATTATACTAAATTTAAATATTTTATAAATCTCATTTAATAAATAACACTGATATAATGATCACACACATATTAACTCATACACTCACATATATAATAATAGAGCATTAAATAGTATTTGAAATTTAACACACAAATTAATAGTTCGTTTTTTATGTGCTATAGAGTTTATATCTTTGACTCTCAGAGGATTTACACAAATTTTTACAAATGTGATGGCTACTTTAGAATGAATATAAGAAAAATGTCTACCTAGAATTTTTGAAACAGGTATACTGCTTGCTTTTAGCTGCTTATAATGAAGTATATCTAACTGGTTAGATTTGAAGTTTCTTGAGGGAGTTTCTTTTTTATTCATCGGTATTATTACTGGAGACAGGTAAACATTGATGGAGGATTTCTAAACTGTTACACAGACATTATTTCATGGGCAGATTTTGTTGTTTTACCAGACTTCAGGCTGGAGAAAGATGTATGTTTTTTCAAGGTTTTAAGACTGCATTCTTGTTTGATTTGTACAATCTAAATTATACTCTTAACTCTCTGTATTATCTGCATGAACTGAACTGTTTTCTGAACTCAACTGACTATGCAATTGACTTGACTGACTGTCCTCACTGAATGTCCAATAAAAAAAATTGGCTATTTATACCTACAATGTGTTGTCCTTTTAATATTCTCTGGCAATATCTGTTGTCAAAAATCCTTTGATATAAGCTGATAATACTGTTGTCAAAATTCCTTTGATTAGTAGCCATGCAAATGTGTTGTTTTTATATCTTTAATTAGTAGCCACCACTGTGTTTTTAAATATATTTTTTAACTCTTATTTTAACATTTATTTTCATGTATTTTTCTCAATATGATTTTAACATGCACATATACTCGCATTTATTATATATTTTATTAACAAGCTTACATTTACACACGTGTATAATTCATCTAGACTTGTGACTAGTTTTAAGATTATCTTTTTCTCAAACTTAAATAAAGAGATTTATATTTTTTAGACTTTTGAATTATATTTCAACTACAAAAAATAATATTACAAACTCTTTAAACTTAAAACTTCTAGTTTGACATTTCTGAAATGAACTCCCCCTCCTCCCTTTTAATTAATTAATTGTAACTTTCATTTCAAACTCTTTAACTTTTATGTTTTCGAAACAAACTGCAATAAAACTCCTAAACTTTTAAATATGTATTCTTTTAACAAATAATTTTTGTCTTACTATTTTTTTAGATAAAATTATTATGTACCAACTATGGTCTTGGTACAATATATATGAAGGTATTAAAATATGTCAGCTTTGGAATCTATAGATTACAAAATATACACCTTGTGATATTTATCTTTCACTGATCAAATGGGGGCATTCAGTTATATGGGGTAATATTCTATTGGTATTTGATTTTTATTAAAAGGGGGAGTAGGCTAAGTTAAGTTACCTATCAATAGTGGATGACTTAAAAGGTACTTTTGGCCACCCACTCATACTCATATATTTTACAAACAGGGTCAAATGAGTTATAGTTTTATATGTATGGATATTTTTACGGATTGCTGAGTATGTTTTATATACTTCTGCGATTAAAATTGAATATTGAACATATTCACCAATCTCTTGTTGGTTTATATATATATATATATATATATATATATATATACAATATATATATATATATATATATATATACTTATTGTTGGTGCATGTACCTTTCTTGCAGAGATGGATTGGGATTTGTAGGAATCCTTTACTTGTTTTTCAAAGTATTAATGCTGAGATATCTTTTTTCTCATATCACAGAGGATCATTCTTTTTAATTCAGGAGCAGTGGTATGTTCCTGCCACCTATTATCATTCCTTAGCCATTGGTAGAATCATTCCTGTGTTATGTATATAAATAGTCTGGGCATATGGGCACAAAACCATACACCATTTATTTACACACATGTTGATGTGAACTTGTAATATAACACCATCAGCCAGTACTGCATTCTTCTCTCATGGTTAGTAGATGCCTGTTGTATGTTCTTTAATGGGGATGACACTGTTTGACATCATTTTCTATTCAAATTTTGAATGTTTACATTTCTAAAGTGCCAGTTGCACATCTTTCAAATCGCCCTGTTTGACTGACAGATTTAGTGTTCTGGATTTATCAGATAAAAGTGAATCGGTTTTATTGTTTGAACACTTGTCCCTTATCATGTTAACCAATCTATATAGAAAGCCTTGCCAATTACATATGGTCATCTAAATAAATGACAAATAGGTGTGAAAACACATCAATATCACATGACCAAGTATATAGTTAAATGATTTGAAATATATTTGTAATTTTATTGTGTTAAACCACTAAACATCACATGATCACTATCTCATAGATGGCACTACTATATGGAGAGTGTTGTTTTGTTTTGAATAATTTTATTGTGGGATGTCAATTATTAACATGTTATTATTTCATTAATAACCTATGTATATGTTACCCTAGTATGTTTTCTTTATTACAACAAATCCATTCTTACAAGAAAGTCCTTTAAGAATAGTAACCTTCTCACTAATGTTAATTAAGATATTCTATTTTAAAAGTCCTTGTTTCTCTCTGATCCCCAGATCTGAGTGTAAAATGATAGATAATAGCATCAGAGGCATTGGTCACATGGTTTAGATTCCTGAGGCATACACAAATGGTTTTTGATCTGCTTTGTGTGGTGTGAATCAATATCCCCATAAATGTGAATTAATGACTATTGTTTAATACTTGGGTCTTGTTGCCAAACTATACATTTTATGATCACCCTTTCTTATGCTACTACATAACTGTTATTAAACAGACAAAACTCTCCATACAGTAATGCCCCTCAGTGCCAACCAGAGTATTAATGGATGTCAGAAGGCTTGTGCATAAAATCCTCATCTACTACCTACTCATCTAATATCCCCATACTAGTTTCTGACTTGTGGCCTTTGTCAATGAGAAGCTTTGGATCTAAGAGCACTGCACGTAGATCTCAGGATCTAATGCAACCCTTTGCATCCACCTTTTATCTCTACTTAACTACAAAACTATGAGAATAAAATTGAAAACACAGTAATATTTTCAATCTAATGTGTCTGAACTCAGCTCAGTGTCTTTGGCTTTTTAACAGCCATAGCCATCAGTATCCTATTAGGCATTATTGTTGTTAAACCAGTAAACATCACCATTTCTTATGCTAGCACATAACTGTTACTAAAACAGGCAAAACTGTCCATACAGTAGTGCCACTCAGTACCAACCAGAATAATCAATGGTGATAATATTGTTTTCAGTGGTTTAACAACAGTATTGCCTAATAGGATAGTAATGACTATGGTTGTTAAAGATTCAAAAGGCTCCAAAATGTATGGGTACTGTATATATGACTATATAAGATATTGAGCTTAGATTAAAAAAAATATTATTGTGTTTTCAATTTTATTCTCATAGTTTTGTATTTAAGTAGAGATAAAATGTGGCTACTGGAGGGTTGAATTAATTTCTAATATCTATGTGCAGTGCTCTTAGATCCAAAGCTCCTCAATGATGAAAGTCACAAGCCATAAACTAGTCTGGGGATATTGGATGAGTAGACACTAGATTGGAATTTTATGCACACGCCTTCTGGCATCCAATGATTACTCTATTTGGCATTGGGGGCACTACAATATGGAGAGTTTTACCTGTTTTAATAACAGTTATGTGCTAGGACAAGAAATGGTGATCATGTGATATTTAGTAGTTTATCACCAATCCTGCCTAATAGGATAGTGGTGACTATGGTTGTTAAAGAGTCAATACACCAAAATGTATGGGTGCTGAATTGAGTTCAGACCAATATGACTATATAAGCTATTGAGCTTAGATTGAAAATATTGTGTTTTCAATTTTATTCTCATAGTTTTGTAGTTAAGTAGAGATAAAAGATGGCTACTGGAGGATTGCATTATTTCCTCAGATCTAGGTGCAGTGCTTTCAGATACAAAGCTCTTCACTGATGAAGGCCACAAGTTAGAAACTAATCTGAAGATATTGGATGAGTAGGCAGTAGAAGGAGATTTTATGCATTAGCCTTCTAGCATCCATTGATTACTCTGGTGGGTAATGAGTGGCATTACTGTATGGAGAGTTTTGCCTGTTTTTAAAAAAAAAAAACTATAGATTTCTGACCATTAAAATGAAAATTATAAATACATAACATTATTTAAGGTAAATTATAAATAAAACTATATTTTTAGTAATGTAAGTTTAAATGTTCATCAAATAGTTCAGAAATGAATAAACAAGTTGCCATTAAGACCAAAATTTGGCTGAGCATATATTTTTTTTTTTATTGGTATTTTATTTACATACTTACACTTATGTAAAAGAGCTCTTTAATGATTTACTAGTAAAATATATCCTTTCACAGGTTTTAAAATCTTACTGACAAAAAGATTTGTGTTTCAAGGTAAAGGTAGTATAAAATCATCAATGTAAATTTTGTATGAAACTTATTTACTGTCAAGAAACATTTGTTTGCATACTTATATAAAGATAAAATTCAACAATCAGAATTGACCACTCTGATAATTATGAGTTTCATGCTGAAGAAGTGTTTATTTTAAGGAAATTGACATGCATATCGAATTTTTCTACTCATAGTAGAGGTTTGATGTACTTTATGGTGGCAGTCTGAAGAAAATACCAATAAATATTTGAAAGGAAACCTTATTATGTTATCACCATCCATTATTTTAATAACTTCTGTTTAGAAAATGCCTGGATGAAATAAGGTCACATGTTTTAGATGACACTTCACTATCTTATTCCTAAAGTATATTTAATTGAGATTTAAAAATTGTGAAACAAAGGTTTCAAAATTGGTTTTCAAAAATTTTAATTAATAAATAATACAAGCGAACAGAGAAAAAAAAAATATGGATTAGGACTTAATTAAGTTTTCTTCTATAATATAAATTTAGTTAAAATAAATTAGTTTCTTTATCTTTTTAAACTAAAATAATTGATATTAATTTAGTTTTAAATACAGAGCTCTATTAATGTGTGTATCCAATATATAAAATTTGAATTTGCTTTACTGTTATGGTTATGGTATATAAAATCCCACCATAATCAAGAGTATGACCCAACCATAAGAAATTATCAGGTGAAGATGGAGATGACCATAATGCCTGCCAAGAAGTATGTAAATTTTCCAGTTCCATAAATTATGCAACAGTTATGAAGGTCCTTTCACATTCATCAAACACATGGATGGTAGTGGTTAAATAAAAAACACATATTCAGGAATGGACTTTATAGATTGTGACCTTGGAACATAGCAATAGACTTTTCAAAGTGATTGAATCCCTATATAATTTCCCAAGAGAAAGGGAGTAATATATATATATATATATATATATATATATATATATATATATATATATATATATATATATATATATATATATATATATATATATATATATATATAAGACAATTGACCATGACACAGACGTTGAAAGAGAACATTTAAAATCAATTATGACGTGTAAAAACATATCCACATGTCCACTGTGATGTAGGACATGACCACGTAATCATACATGGATTATAGACTAATTAGATGACTCAATAATACCATGAGATATTAATATTTGTAAAATATGTACAACAACTCTGCACTGTGGCATTGATTCAGAAACAATTCGGCAAAAAATCTTATAAACAACTGGTTTGAAAAGTAAAACAGAAAAGTAAAAAAACATCAAGAAAAGTCCACATACATTTCAAGTAGGTGATAGAGTGCTTATAAAAGTTCATCACTTAAGCAAATCTTATGAAAGCAAATACCATAAGATTTACTTGTAATTTGAAGGGACACATACCATAGTGAAACATACAATCCCTAATGATTTTTGGGTGGATGTGAAAGGAGAAATAAGGGTATGCACAATGTCAGGATATTGAAACTGTATCTGGATCAATCAATATAAAATATGATTGTCACTACCATCCCAAACAATGTACAGAAAGTTGTAAGGGTAGATAATAAAGAAAGGGATAGGAGAAAAAGTGAGATGGCATGAAGGAAAGGGGTATATAATTAGGGTAGTGATGGTTTGAGGGTATAGTACAGAATATATACTGAGATACCATATAACCTACCAAAATTTGTTTTTGAGTTAGACCACACTTGGTGATGGATACTCTAGTTTATGCCATCTTCAAAATACAATAAGGATAAAAAAAAGAGCATGAGAGAGATTACTAAACAGACATACATATCATCTACAATAGAGATACTTGGGTGATGTGGTCCAAACCATAAAGTCAAAAGAAAAAGGAGGAGAAACTACCCTATGCCAAATTCCTACTTAGGATAATGCTAAATAATGAAAGTGAAAAATAACAGGAAAGATAATTAGAAGAATAGAGAGGAAACCTGGGTAGATAGATTTCATAATCTTTCTTAAATGGTAACAGAAGTAATTTGTCTGATAGTGAACCCACATGCACACTCATTATGTGCCAAAATTTTTGGTTATGATGTAAAATGTTAACCCTGAAGGGAAAGGGGATTTATGATGGTACCTTAAAATTGCACCCATGCCAATCTTAGCCACCTGAAATAATGAATTATGCTTAGGCCAAATTTATATCTGTTTAAAGTAATACATTTGCTAGCATACTACTTTGGAAGATTAAATAAATAGATGTACATATAGAACATGAATAACATGTTAATGTTAAGAGGTAATTGAATAGTAAGTCAGGAATTAGTGGATCGCACACACACACACACACATATATATATATATATATATATATATATATATATATGTGTGTGTGTGTGTGTGTTTCTAAAACAAAATAAACCCAATTGTTAGAATAAGTAAAATTAAATGCTGAACAGAATTTTAGTACAAACATGAATGCATGAAAACAAGCATTATATGTTAAATTTTTTGTCCATCATCAATAAACCTAAAACAGTGACTTAAATGATGACAAGCTAACTACATTAATGGCCAACAATCAAATACTGGTCCAAGAAACTGAATATAAAAATGCAAATAGTAATGTTTAACTCAAATTCTATAATCGTCTATAACAATGCCTTTATAAAGGCAACAATAGACACATATCGCAAATGAAAAGGAAATGAAATACTTCATACCCAATGACACAGAAATGGCACCAGCTATAAAAAAATGAAATAACAATGCTTCTTCTTCAAAATAATATGCTCACTAGGGAAACCCAATCCATTGAAAGAAAAACTTCACACATCATATAAAATGTACACTTTCATATGGAATATTTTATATTTCATAAATGCCATTTTTGCATAAGATTTAAAGAGGCAAGAAACAGAATATTAATATAGATTGAACAAGTAAATTAATTCAAAAAGATCAGATAATTCTAATAAAAAGCATTTCAAATTTATAAAACTAGAATGACTGATTAACTGAAAAGCTAGAAAAAAAGAATTATATGCATAACTAGCACCAGCTGAGAGAATAATTATTTTTAGTTTATGTAAAATATTTTTTTAACTGTGAACTTTAATTATTTAAAAATCTATATACATTGGATTAACAAAATGTGGTCTGTCTAGAATGATTGGTTGTCATTGGTAAAAGCATTGACCATGGATTGATGGAAGTTTGTCAATCTTATTGTCTACAATATAAGCATCTAATAACCTTTATTCATGCAATGTGGAAGAAAACATTAGAGCACTAATGCAGAATTGTTCAGAAAATGACATTCATGAGCAGCAATGTAAGACCCATATCTGCATTGAGGGCATTATTTAAACTCTATGAACCATGATTTAAGATGAACTATATTGACTCAAATTTTGATTTATTGATTTATGAAATATATCTTGTTGTACATTATGATTTTTTAATATTATTTATGTATGTATTATTATTTTTAATGTTTCATTCTTATTGTCTGAAAGCATGAAACTGTATAATCTGATGTTCTGCTGAAATTAGACAAAATATTTTTTAATAAAATCTACACTCAAGCTTTTTTCCTGTTTTTGACTTTTGTACATGATTGTTTACTTGGATTTTGGAAATAAGACTTTCACTTTTAAATATTAATAATACTTGACAGGACATAATTATACTTTCATTGTTTAGTGAACTAACAATGTTACTTAAGATCTATTTGGTATCAATGATTAACTTTCTGAACAGATCTGCTTTTTTATCATATTATTTTGATAATTGAAAGTCAATCCATAAATATTGGAACTGAACACTGACCATTTACTTATAATTAATGTCAATACTAATTAGACTCAGATTTATTAAAATAAAAGCCTTCATTTTTTATTATTAATATTATTCTCTATATAAAAAATGTATGTGATATAAGTCTCTATCATTGGGATTGTAAGAGATTGAAAACTTTAAATAATTAAATTGCTTATGTGATAGATACTGATTAGTGACAATTAAACTAGAAGTGTATATTTATTTTTTGGTATATTATTATTTGCAAATATCACTAAATTTTTGGTCTTATCAAAGTTTTATTAATGTTTTCACATTTTCCCCATTTTACAAAATTAATGTTGTTAATTTTGTTGCGATGATATAGTATCATTGCTGAATTGAACTGATCATTGCATTCATCCATATAGCCAACATCTTGTCCATTCCCAAGCACACATACCATCATTTTATAACTATAGTAGAGAGATTCTAAATAAAGGCCATTCAGTAATAGTAACTTTGAGGATGTAGTCTACTTGTAAATTTACATATACATATCCCTGTTAATAGAGTCAAATGTGAATTCGTCCTGAGTTTGAATACTGAGGCAACAGATTCAAAAGGAAGTAGAGAGATGTGGATGAAGAGACCCAGGTTGCATCTAGATTCACTGACTTGTACTGGGTTAGTTTACTGAGTATGTGTATAATCGTAGGTCATATACTTTATCATGCAATCCCCTGCCTTCTACATGAAAAATTTTGGCCTGGCTGCAGTCAGATGTGACTCCCTTTTTCAAAGCCACTATCTAGACTGTTACTATATATATATATATATATAATGAGCCGATAATTTTGTTTGGCTCATGTTATAATTTCTGTGCATGTAAATTACGTATATATACATATGTATATTAGGTATAAATAAATAAATGCTGTGTGTATAGAAAGTTTTCTTTTTTAGAATTAGTTATTAGTCTTTTTATAATAGGTTTTTGGTATTATTTATTAATTTTTTATAGGGGTTTGAAAAAAAGATAGAAAAGGCAAAATGGTAGATTAATTAGTTTTTTATATGATTGAAAGATTAAATCGAATGTGATATTAAAAATATATTTTTGGTTGTTTTTGAAAACAATTTTTAATTAAATTTTCTAATCTGAAAGGAGGGGGGAAAGAGTTGTAATTAATTCTATTGTCATGGCTTCTAGTTAGCTGGTGTTAAAAACTAAAAAAAAATTAAAGAAATGCAATCAATGGCTGGAAAAGTGATCAGATAAAAGGACAATGGGAAAAGGACTATAAATAAGAGACAAACCTATTGTTTAATTAATTATTATTTTTTTATAACAGAAGAAAACTATTTGAAAAATAAAAATGTTAGAAGGCTAAACAACTAAAATCCGTCCCCAGCTGGGACACTAGCCAATTTCTGGATTTCATCACCAATAAACCACCAAAGAGAAAGTGAAGTTAAGCTGGAGGACAAAATGCATTACTGTGAATCAACTCCCAAAGGATCCCAAGGAATACATATGGACACTGATCGATCCGGGTAATATAAACTTTGTTTTTTTTTTTTTTTTTGTAATTGAACTATTGATTGCTGATCCATAAAAACATATCTGATTAGAATTGTATTGAATCAGCCATGAACTATACGCTGTGACAATATAAGGGGTTTTGTCATATATATATATATTTATAATGCATATAATAACATTGTTCAATTTGTTATATGTTTTGTTAAAAAAAAATTTGTGTTCTGAGGTTTTTTTTTTTCAAATAACTTTTGAAAAAATTCAAGACTATAGTGGAGATTAAAAATAGAAATGATTTAAGAAGGAAAAATAAAAGTTTAAGGGTGGAGTAAATATTGAAAGAGAGGGTAGGGGTTTTGTATAATAACTATCTCCTAATAGTAAGTCACTTAGTCCTTGCACCGATCAAGATTCAGATCAGTCTGGGGCGCTTATAAATATAAGTAAAAGTGCATGTTCCTTCGAGAATGAAAAATATATATTACTCTTCACCTTTGTAGGTTTTTTTTTAACATAAAAAGAGAGAGAGAGAGAAAGAATGATAATGTTGGGCATGTTGAGGGATCACTAAGGATGTATTTCTATTTGGTGTCTTGAATAAAAGTAAAGTAAAACTTATAATAAAGCTTATTATTATTTGAAACATATGTAAGTGTTCGTGTTTATTCCTTTAGCATTTGTATGTGATAATAAAACATATGACTGTAGCGTATACATGCATATAAAAACAAATGGGATTGCAAGGGGAGGTTAGCTGTATCTGTCATACATATAAAAATTACCAGCCGTGATATAAGATTCGTCTAATTTCGTGGCTCCAGGTTATTTACTGGTGGCGCACTCGTATGATACGATTTCAGCTGTAATTAAAATCTTTGATTCTTGGCCTACAAACTTTTAGATACAAAAAGTAGCTTCACAATATATATATAGCACTCTTGTTAAGGCTAGGTATGTTAAAGAAAGTCAATTTCTTAAAAAAATTTAAATTAAGGTAGTTCTAAAAATTATAATTGTTATTATATTAAATTAGAGGAATTTAAACTTGTTTAAAATGAATACGTAAGTGGTCAGAGAATATTTTAAAACCATTTTAACTGTTAAAATTATAAAATAAATGCAGAATAATTTAACATTTTATAGTTAAGATAAATGATATTAGCCATAATTCAATATGTGCTTAATATCCTATTAAATAAATATTTTTAAATCGGTAGTTTACACTATAGTTGAATAAATTATTTAATTTATCTTTAAAATAAGTTAAAACTATTTAACAATTATTTATTAAAATCCTTAATATTTTATAATATACCAAATGTTTCAATTTTATTTGTTATACAAAATATTAAAATTTACTATTCTAAATTTTATTATTATATTTAATCTTTCTTATTATGTATTATTTTTTAAAAAAATAAATATTTATTTAATTTTATCTCAGACAGGAAGTTTCAAAAATTTCAACATTTATGTCTGAAAAACTTATCACATGACTGGCAATGTATGCGTAATGCTGCCATGAATTGAAAGAAAGTTTTTAACTTCTTTCTGAAATTATTCATAAAGCGGACAAACATTTGAACATGATAAAATAAGACTAAAAGAATATTTTAGTTAGGTTTTAAAGGTATGTTAAAGTAATAAATGAAGACTAAACATGGCTACATTAAATTAAGTATTTTCTTATAATTTAATAAATTGGTAAAAAATTATTAATTGTACTATTTAAAAATATTTTTGTTTGGTGGAATAGAGTTATAAAATAAATTAAATATTTTATATATTTTAATTTAAAAGATGACTCATTATTTTATTTTCAATTATAAAACCACTTAATTTAGGTAATATATAAATTAGTTATATTGTCTGCCTCTATTTATCCAATCAAATCTCTTAATAAATGGGGTATAAATACAGTGTGTGAAAATTAGGTCTGAACACTTTTATTATAATTTTATTGTTTCAACTTGTACTTATTATTAAACAGTATAAAGTTATATTACTATTGAATTGTAATATACTAAAACCTAATAGTAAATAGTTTTAAAATTTTAAAATATTATTTTATAAAGTCTTAAGGATAAAGAAAATTAATATTTGGTTCTATACTGTGTGTTAGTAAATCAATTTATATTTCCTATCAGTAAACTGGTCAAAAGCTTCATTTAAATTCCATATTAACTTATGGAGCAGAAACATATAGTCATATATATAGGCAAATTAGAGATCAAATGCTGAAGTGTATATGAAAACATATTTTTACCAATAGTATATATGAATTAAAATATTTGTTTGAATAGAGTACTTCTAATTATAGACAATTAAAGAAGTACAAAGAGATGCATGTTGGGGAGTAACAAGAAGAGATCAAAAACGCAATGTATGGGTAAGAGAACAAACAGGTGTCACTGACCTCATTGAAAAAACTAAAAGATTGAAGTGGAGTTGGGCTGGACATATTTCTAGATGAGTTGATAATAGATGGGCAATTGAAATTTTAAACTGGATTCCAAGAGATTGTAAAAGACCCAGAAAGAGACCACATGTGAGATGGATGGATGAAATAAGAAAGTGTGCAGGGGTGATGTGGAGAAGAGAAGCTAAAGAGCATAGAAGATGGATTAAACTTTGAGAGATCTTCATCCTGCAGTGGATTGATAATGGTTGATAATGATGATGATGGTGATTCCCTGGAAATATAAAATCTATAATAATGGTGTCTGAATTAATAAATTTAACAATTTTGAAGAGACATTATAGTAACAGAATACCTTTAAGAAGCACAAGTATAAATTGCTTTTAACTTATAAAATTCATTGGAGATGACCTATCATATATCATTTTCTAAAATATTTATAATCATTATTCCGAATAATTGCACTTTCAATAATATTTACATTTAAAACAAATTTTTATTTGTACTTGTGTAGAAAAAATTTAATGATAAATTATAGAAAAATATAACAGCCGAAAATGATATATAAAGACATGAATATTTTAAATATAATGACTGCTGTTTATTTGCTTCATTTTTTTAAAAAGGAAATGCTTAATGGAAGAAAAATGTATTTTTAAGAAATAACTTTTAATACTGAAACTTGAATTCATGTTTTTGTTATTTTATTATGCTTTATTGGAATATAAGTTAAAAATGATAATGTCTGTTTTATTTGGAATCATGAGCTCAATAAATATTGCCAATAGATGATGCACATATCACTGAATGAGTTGGATACATACATAAGTGCACGGAAGGAATAGGTAACTTACCTTAAATTGATATTTTTTGTTCATATTAAACAAATTATTATCTTGGAGGAAAACAGCAGAAGTATAGACTGTAAACACCTTTTCAACAGTATGGATAATATTTCTTATGATTATACCAGATTTGAAAGTCAACAATTATTTTTTTTTATTTTTTGACAATTTACACCATTGAGGAGGAGAAAGTTGTGGAAGAACACTCAAGACTGTTGCTTAGTAACCATGCAAATCATTATACTCCAACTTATTAACAGAATTTCAAGGAAGAATTTATGAGAAGAGAAAAAATATGTAACTTTGAATTTTATTATTAGTTCTTAGTTATTAATTCTAAAAAAAAATATTAACATTAAATTTAAGACTTGTTTTTATGTTTATCTTAGATAAGTTAAATTAATAGACATTTTTATTACCATAATCATAATTTTAAAATAAGTTAATATTTTTTAAAACTTTGGAAACATTTTTTTAAAGTATGATATTTTATAATGAGTGTTATATGAATGGAATTTTGATTTTGTATTGCTATGTCTTGAAGAACAGATGACATCCAATTGTGGTTATAATACTATTTAATCACATAGGTAATTTTATTTATTTTGGATATTATATAATGTAATTTTTCAAAATTCCTTGGATTTAAATATTTATATTATGCTTAAGGAATGAATGGATATAAGAATGTGTGAATTAATAACACATACAAATTTTATTGAATAGTGTAAGCTATAAAATAAAAATATGCATATATTTGAAATGGTGAAGTTCATTTTGATTTTGCTAATGATTACAATTTTTTATATGTTTTATAAAGTAAAACTGTATTACATTTATTTTAAAATATATAAATATTAGTAGTATATTTTTATCAAAGTCATTTGTATTTGTGGAAGAGCTTAAGTGTTTGAAACCATTTCTTTAAATGTTCATAATTTTGATGAATCTAAAATGATAGTTTTGTTTATTATTGAAAATAACTGTTTATTTTATTTTATAATGTGGATTTTTTAAATCTATAAGAAATGTTTATATGATAGTGTACAGGGGAATAGGAAATGAAATCCTGGATTTGTATATTTTAGGGTATGTCAAGAAGATTGGAAGATTAGCCTACATTATAACAAAGTAGATATTGTACATATACAGTTAACAAATGTCCTGTAATACTGTATGTTGTTTCCATGGACAGTGATAGTTATTTGTATTCTGATGTTCTGTAAGTCATAAAAAGAGCCAAGACGTTATTTTGTATGGTTATTAAACTGAGTCATACCTAGTATTTCGCACTGCTTTCCATGTGAATTAGTGAATTTATTGTTATACTATTCAGCCATTATTCTAGTTATTCCTTCATATCCTCTACATTATTTCGGTATCTTAATTTTATTGGTAATTCATTGTGCGTTTAGTATTCTGACAGTAGAATAATGAATAAACTTATATTGATAAATTGTTTTTAGATTAGATGGCAAATGTGGTTATGAAAATGATAAAGGAACCATGGCTATTCCTAATATTTTAATATTTTGATATTTTTCGATTTTTTCATAAATTCAATAGTATTTTAAGCAATGCATATTGAGGAGTGTGAAATGTAAAAATTGCTTGCAGAATATTCAGTATAATTTCAGTCAAGTTAATTGTCTTTTAATTTTTAATTCAAAATAATTGTGAAATAACTTGTTTTAAATTATGAATTATCTCATCATGGATTTGTGAATTAATAAGTTTAAATCCATGTATAAATCTATAAAAGTCACAGCTTTGAAGAAAGGGTGAATTGTTACTAAAAATAGTCAGTATTATTTCGTTTATGAACTTTAATTTACTTACTTGGTCGCATTAATTGTAAAAGCGAACCGAACTATATATGAATCAAAGGATTAAAAATATACTGCATTTAAAGTACATGATAAACAACAACCATTTGAATATAAATCTGTAAATGTTCTCACGTGGATAAAACTGCTCTCTTTTTTGTATAGTAAAGTACAATTCAATGTCAGTGCTTTAAGAATGGATTTACGATTATAAATGCCACAAAATAAAAATGCAATAAACGTCAAATTGATCAGCTGGCAGCCTAAATTGGGTTAATTTGCCAATTCTATAATCGGAATGGGATTACTAAGTGTGCTCAATGAATTTTATTAAATCTTTAAGTGCCCTAATGATTAAACCTCAAAAGGAATTACCTTCTGATTATAATTTAATATCCAATTATTTTATTAATGTACTGTTTGCAAATTTTGAAATATTGGAATAATTTTGAAAGTGTAAATATTTTCATAAGCTAATTGTCTATCATTCATAATTGTTAGATATCGAATTGATCAATTACTTTAAATAAACTTTGTTATAAATGTCTAGTTACTTACTTATAGTTATTATTTATATAATAAATACATATACAGTTCTTAAGATAATGCTGAGATATGAAGGTCCGTGTAAAAACTTTATATATTTTATTAATGATATTTAGTATGGTGTAATATACGTGATTTACACTTTTACATCTCACTAATCGGTGGTCACGTCCTATGTTCAGTTTATTGAAAACTATGCAATCTTGAAATAAATATTTTTTGTTAGACAAAATATAATCCAATTCCTCGCTATCTTTATTTGGATACTTCTATGCCCATTTTTGATGAACATTTTTTTTCATAAAAGGGATACATAATATAAAGATTTTCATTTTCTGTAAACTGGACAACGCTACTACGATTTCTCTCATATCTATCACTGCAACTGAAGATACATGCGACCCTTTCATTTTTCACTTGTTTTCCAATTCCAGCATTAAAGTCTCCAATGACAATTTTAAAATAATGTTTGGTCTGAACCCAAGTGTTTTATATATCTATATAAAAATTCTCTAATATATTCATCATAATGAGAACTTGTTGGGACATAAACCTGAATTACCTGCATTTGAAATCTGCTAGTAAGTTGAATAACAAATCTTGTCACTGTGTCTGACATATCATCAGTCTATATAATGTTGTTCTTCCACTTTTTATTTACAATGAATTATACTCGATTTGTACTTACAATGATTGTGTAGGATATTACATGACTACTTTTTAAATGGAATTGTTTTTTCACTTTTTCTTCTAACTTCACAAAGTCCAATAATGTCCCATTTAATATTAGATAGACTTTTTTTTTCAAATTTTTGCAATCTTACTTCATTATCATGAAATGACAGCCTGGTTCTGCAATCAGGACATTCTTGGCATCTTCAACCTTTGACTATCAATTGTTATCTTGGCTGGTGACTTTACAAGTTCCTAAGAATAAGTGCCACGATTTATTTTTGTCTGTAATTATTGTAAATATTTATTTTAAAAAAAAGTTTTATTCACACACACATTTATTTAAGTTAAGACCTATCAGGAAACTGAGAAGCAAGATCATGGTGTTAAAAACCAATTAAGTCACCATGCTGGATAATATATGTTAAGGGACAGCCATCCATGTTCTCATATTACATGAATAATCAAATAATAATAACAGCTGCAACGATAATAATGTATGGAATGGATATACAACATTGTCCTGCTCGTTCCTTTAAAGCCTCCCAGAAGAATCAATTATCAGCATTTTTTTTCTGCAGCCTTATAAATATTTTGTAATGAAAAGATTTCTTAGTTCATAAGTTCAAATTCCTCATAATTAGGAGCAAAGGTAATAAAAATAGTTTATACTTCTGCTAGTATTTAATTAATGAGTTGATTATGGTTTAATGATTATTTCCATCTTTTAGTGAACTTGCTTTACTGGTAAATAAGTTAAATAAAATGTATAACAAGTTTTCAAAAAAAAAAAAAAAACCTAATCTAGTTCTTTGTTTTATTGTGATAGATAGATGGTAAATTATTTAAACTGATTTATTGGTCACGCATACATTTTTTTTTTTTCTATAATCACTTCTGTCGGCTGTAGAAGAAACATGACAAGTATCAAAAAATGTATTCGTTTTGAATGTCTTTCGATATGGAAAAAGAGAACGATTTTACAAGATTTCCGATTTTTTTTTTATTACAGAACTGAGCGTTATAGAATATTGATTTGCCCATAGGACAACGTGTCTTCTATGTAATGATTATAATGTGAAAGTAAGCTATGAATAATATGTTAATAAATGAAACTTTAAATTTTAGAATAGAGTGCGAATAAAAACAAAAGATTAAGTACGTTCTGGGAAATAACCCAACAAAAGATTCAAGTAACGAATTTTACCAAAAGCAAAACATTCCAGAATGTTTTTCGTGCTCTTTTTCTTTTTCTATGTCTAAATACTTCTAAATTTATTTTCTAATAAAAATAAAATTGTTGTCCATTATTTCAGCAAGAGCCAAAATAGTAAACAATATTTTGTAAAAGTTTTCATGATAAATGGTCATATAAAATTCGTTAAGAGATACATGTTTTTTTTATGCGAGTTTTAAAACGTAAATAAAAAAATAGTATTATATAGTTTATTAGAAGTAAAATAATAAAACTGCCTAATAGAGGAGTAATCTAAATAGTAATATATTGGGTAGGTATTTAAAAAAAGGCCGACAATTGTTGATCTATTAACCTTTGTTCTATCTACCATTTTATGAGTACTCATTGCGTCAGGAAATTTGAGTTACTGGTCATCTTTATTTATTTTACTAAAAGTTATAGTTGCTACATAAAAATAATTATTGCTACCTAAATCATATAATGAATTATTATAAACAAAATCATATTACAGTGAATTCTTATATACTTTACATAAATGTGGACTTACCGTTTAATTAATTAAGTTTTCTGCTGCCTATATAAAATTTTGTAAATAATGTAGAAATCAAAAAAAGATGATATATAAACTAGACATTTGATAGAAAAAATATGTAAAAATATTTCAATTGCAGGATAATACATGCATATTTAAGTTTTACTAACCAGGTATTTTATAGTATCACTGATTTAGAAACAATTTCTTTTTCAATTCTTAATGTTTATTTTATGATATTCTACTAATACACAATAATTTTAAATTGCGATTAAGACTAATGTAATAAATTCGATGTGATTTTCACATAATGAAGGATATAGTTTCAGTATCTGTTGTTTTTCGAAGAAGTTCCTACACCATTTTAAATGTCTGAAGTTTCTGAATTTTGCAAACATTTCCATTAGGAATGAAAATGAATCTGTGATAAGTGGATTCACATGTGTAAAAGTTTGATGTGAAAAAATTAGTGTAATAATTTTAGAAAATTCAACATATATGTATATATAAATTATTTTTTAGACCAGGTTCTCCAGCTTCTCAATCAATTTACATCTAATTTACAAAATCCATATAATACAAAAATCATCATCTGGGAAGCCCACCATAAAATCAACCCTGAAATCAACTCAATGTTGCCAATGCTTGGCATCACTAATCATAGAATTACTTCAATATTCAAGTTCTTAGCTTTAGAGCCTAAATTTTTAAACTACCTAGTAAAAGTAAATCTGGGAGCCATGCATACCAACTGGTTCCTCCACCACAAGAGATTTCTTAACAACATTGACCCTATATGCCCAATGTGCAAGAGACATGATGGGACATTTGACCACATAATTCGCTCATGTACCGGACTTGGTAGTATCAAATTTTTAATTTTCCAAAACAGTAAAACTGATATTTACAGAATCCTCTCGCTAAAAGAATCTCTACAAAGTAAACAATTTCCAATTATAAGAATGTCAGTATTTCTCACCCACTCTATCTGGAATGTGAGATGCAAATTAGTATTCACAAATCCTCCACCAGACCCAAACAGTCTATTCATTTCTCTCTTAAACAAAATCAAAAATAAAGACATGATCCTTTCCTCCAAATTTTTATTTGAAGAATCCTGGAATCTATTCCAAATTCCAAAGCCCAATACATTTCCAAATAGCTTATGACAACAATCTATAAACCACAGGATTTATTCCATACCCTGGATTAATATTTTCATAAATCATCGATTACCAACCCAATAATGACAGACTCTTATTTTGTCAATGTACTATAAAAAAATAATGTATTAAAAAACAATATTCTCCCTAAATAAAATTCATTTAAAACTAAATTATTTTTTAGTTATGCTTATAAATAATAAAAAAAATTATCCCTGCGGAGAGCGGAGCAGGATAAATTAATAATATCTAAGTGGATGAATTGGAAATCGAAATATTTAATTGTCTTCTATGTTGCTGTTGTTTTTTTCAGATGATAAGCACGTATGATCACCCTAAGAATAAAGTTATTGAGAAAAATAACACAGATGTAAAACGTAAGGTTTTGAATAAGGGATAATGCTTTTAGATATGAATAATTGGAGAAAATTTAAGATTTTAATCTTTTGATAGACAAATAATTATATATATATATATAATTTGCAGCTGGTAAAATTAAATGCTTATAAACTTAACTTGTCGAGATTATTTTATTTAAATTTTATATAGCCATTGAATAATAGAATATTTGGAAAATAATTATTAAGGTTTCAAATAATAGCTATGTGGGATATATTTTTCTACCAAGAGGCTAGCTGGGTTGCTAAGGCAACATAGAACTGCACTTAAGTAAAAATACATGTTCATTTTTTATAATAATTTACCAGTAATTTAGAGGTCATTTTAACGTTATATATTCTGTTATTTCACTTTTAGAATATAAATTGTAAACCTCACACTTTTCTCCAGCCTCTTGGAAGACTGTCTACCTAATACTATCAAGTTTCATCCATTTTACCGGTCATATGGGATGACTGCATGATCACTGTTCCAACTGCTGATTGCTAATAATGCCGCCATGCTGCTATCCTTAGGTAACCTTTAATGTAGAGCTGCCTTAATATGTAAATTCCTTTTGTAATTTCTAATAAGATATAGTTAAATCTTTTGTATTTTAATTCAAGTATTAATTTATAACTTCTGGCTAATTTTGCTTTAAAACTCTCTTTATGTAATCCCTTACTAGTATAATGTAGTTCTCACTGTGCCCCATTCACACTTAATTTATGTTATATAGCTTTGTGTGGCTCAATTAAATATTTAACTTATTTTGGTTAATGTGTGTGTGTATATATATATATATATATATATATATATATATATATATATATATATATATATATATATATATATATATATATATATATATATATATATATATATATATATATATATATAATTTATTTTCTTTAATATGCCAATATCATTCAATATTAGGGAGTCTAATAAGAGTTTATTTTCTTTGTTTAATGGGGAAAGAAGCAGTGGCTTCAGTTAAATATATTAGTAAAATTTTATTCATTTGTAACAGAAATTGTTCACTAGGTTGAGTTTATATTTAAATCTGTATTCACCTTATTTTTAAATATTTTATTGTGGATGCATATTTTGCTTTATTATTTGAATTTGTCTTTAAATTTTCATTTTAAAAGATCGTGTACATTAATATAATTATTTCATCTTTTTTTGTTGTTGCATGAAGGGCTAATTCTATCAGTTAATACTATATGGGAATCAAAATTAAATATAAAATTTTGTTAGTTTAATGTCTTAGTTAAAGAGTTATTTTCTAGTATAATTTTCAGAATGATTCTTTATTCAAATATATAATTGCGCAGGAGTCAACCCATTTACAGGCTTTCGAATATAGTATATTAAGTTTATTGTACAAGTACAACTCTGCTGGCATACCTTTTCTTTCTCTTATGGTACTTCCACATATACATTTCTTTATTGTTTTAGTTCTCAAAATCGTTCATAATCAGGGACACTACTCCCTGTGTAATGGGAGGTTTATATGGTTTTGATTGTGCTGCAGAAGTTCCATACAGCTGGCTGGGCCTTCAAATCAAACCTCTCCATTTGATACCATGCCGTCGAAATGGCCATTCATGCTCAAGAATTCAAAGTACTATAATATCTGTATTTCTCTTATGACATGCTAGCATCGTTATTGTTTTAGTTAATAGATTTATGCCTGTTTCACCTTTCATTAGGTGTTGGAAATAATGACTCATTCATGAAATGCGCCAACATGCTAATTAGTCAATGTGTTGATTTTAAAACTGCTTTCTTTAAAAATGCTTATCGATTCCCATAGATGTAAACCAAATTATATTAATGATTGTATTACATATTTTCGTAAATGTAGTGCATTGTTTGTTTCTTATTTGGCAAAGACGTCTTTTCCAAACAATGCCAATAAAAGTATATATACAATGATTTTCATAATGAGATAAGTGATTGAGATCGTATATTTTGCCTGTGTATCAAATAAATCATTTACTACTAAACCTGTTACGATATTTTATATTTATTTTAGGCATCCACAGCATTCTGTTAATAAAATGTTATTAAATTGGCATATTAACCCCGCAAAAGTTATAATACATTCCTAAGTTATAATACACTCCGTAAAACTATATTCGTTAAACAATTAATGTAAAGGGGATTTTATAAAAAGAAATCCCAAGTTTTGCAAATGTATCATATCACTCCAAGCGTGAAACAATTTTGTAATATATATAAATACGTTTTCTCAATATTTTATTAAATATATATTTCATGTAAATCCTGGTTTTGTTGTTGAATTATTATTTTCTAGTTAGTATTTATAACTATTTTCTTTAGCTAAAAGCTTAGCATTAGTAAATAACTATAATAAATGTAATAACTGGGCTACTCTGATCTCGATCATCATCATCAGTCTAATCTTATGCTCTATCGCTTTGCTTTTGGGCCCAGAATTAAAATAATTCTGCTATATCATCATGATTGTTGTTCATTGGGTCAGAGATTCGAAGAATAGGCAAATAGATTAGAATTCAGGATTGCTCCTGATCTGTGTATCTCGAGCATGATCGAATTCGAGGAACTTTTGCTTAGGATTTGAATCTCTTTAAGTGAGCATACTGTTTTGACCGGTATAGTGTTATAGCAGGAATAATACTAAAGTAGTGTAAACCCATTTTCTACTTAAAAGTAAAGTGTAGGCAGAAATCATTTGATGTTTTTGATATTTTTTCCCATGATATTATTAAAAATATTAATAAACATATTGTTATCAGTTTAAAAATATAGCAAAGTTTCTTATTGTAAGCACTTTATAATAAAACACAGATAAAAGTGGTTAATGCGATTCTGCAGATATTGTTATTTTTATTCTTCTTGATAACTAGATTTGGGAAATCTACCAACAACGTGGGAAAAAATATAGAGTACAATTCATTGTTCTACAGACAAAAAATATTATAATGGTGGGATCTAATTAATGTAGATCTCTTAAGCAATTCTTTCAAGATAAGGTTTTCATTTTCAGATCATAACTGCAGTTTAAATCTATATTTTCAAAAATTTACAATTATATAACTGTTAGTTATAGGTGTAAAAATTAATATTAATGGATGGTAAAATAAATTTTATGATAATAACATATGAAAATATAGCAATTTAAAAGCTCAAAACTAATGTCGTGATATTTTCTTATTTTTGCTTGAATACAATGGATTATAATGTTGCTGCATAAAAGATTGTTGCAAGAAAATCTATATGATTACTATGAAAATCTTAAATAAAACATATTTTATTGGTATATCTTGCAAGAATAAGATTTTATTAATTTAAATCTATCATAGTAATAGGTGGTTAATTACAAAAATTCCATGACTACATTGTTTAGGATTAAATTTATATTGATTAGTTGGTGAATTAAGATTTTCTAGAATCAGAATTACGGTAAAATCAAAAAGTAAAAACGTTAACAATATTTATTTCCGTATGCATTATAATTATTTCCCCTTTCTTCGTGCTATTTAAACAGTCTAAAATTTTGCCCCAGTTAATAATCTTCACCATTCTTTATTTACATAAAATTTGAAGTTTATTTTCCTTTTAACATTTATTTTATGTCATCCAAATTGCAAAGTAATTTTATAAAATAATCAAAAAATTACTGATATTACAAAATAGTGATACTTGCTAGTTAATGAACCTGTTGTTAGGCTTTTCTCATAAAAGATTCAAATCATTAATGTATCAAGCTGATATGTGGTAATGCTAGGTAAGCTTTATCCGTTTTAGATTTAGTATTACATGACAAAACATATAACAACTATAAATGGATTATTCTCCTGTACATGATGGCTCATAATGACTAATATGTCAACATAGGTAGCATGACAATCTTGGCACTAACAAGGGCTTTGAACGTTCCACCATCAGATTTTCAATGAAATAGAAGGCTGAAGAGTTGTGAGTTGGAATAGTTTTAAGCCTGTCCATTAAAGTATGAAGACTGGCTATCTTAATATAAAGCTGAGCAGTGATTATATATGTATGTGTGTGTGAGGATAGTAATCTGTACCAACTGATGATTTCTGGTTTAGCATGAAATACGTATATTGGTGATTATTTATATTTTCACGTGTGTGTAATCAGGTGGGTCAGCAATAAGAGATGACACTGAGAGTAGTGGATCGTATGAAAGTCTGAGTTCGAATCCCGCATATATTACATTTATAAATGCAGGTTTAAGCCTGTACAATGTATTAACAACTATTAATCTAAGAATTTATTTTTATTTATATAAATTTCACATTTTCTTAACTTTACACACATTTTTAAAGCAGCAAACTATTGATAAATATTTTCTTAAATAAATGTAAAAAAGTATTAGAGCAGATTATTCGCATATTATTAATAATTGTCTTACTTCCGTTTCCTTTTGCTGACACATCAATCCAGACACTTTTGTTAGTTGCCCTTTCATAACATGTAAATCGTGTTGGCTGTGATACGTTCACTGTAATTGTGCTATTTAATGATAAATCACTATTGTTTCGGGGCATAATGTCTTCTAATAAACTATTATCCGATGCTGTCCACTGCAAATGGCTCATTTTATTAAGAGAAAGACAAGTAAGAGTAAACATTTTTGCAGAACCGACAAAATAGTTATTAGTGCTGTTGACCAACTCGTTATTTAACTTGATCTTTAAATTGTCTTTAACTAAAACAAACAAAACATTAATCATATTAAGAATACTTGGGTTATATTTTTAATATATTTTTATTATAAATGATAATGATAGTAGCTAATTTGACAACAAATTGTTTTCTTTCTATATATTTAAAAACTAAATACATATATAACTTAGAAGCATTTAAAATTAAAATGTTAGTCACATATGGTCTCTATATAAAAAACGTTTAAATTCACGATAAATTATTTTTTAAAATACGTTTCCTGTGCTTTTTTTTTTTTTTTTTAGATAGAAAGAGTAAAATGCTGAATATTTGATTTTTGTCTCCATACTAAAAGGGATCTTACTTTAAATAATGATATAAATATTAATTATAGTCGTAATGATAATTAAAACTTATTTTTTTCATGATTAAAATCTAAAGTAGCCTTGTATTTGAAATATTTTCTAGAAAACTATATCTTACGACTTTGATAAGTTAAATTATTTATTTTTATTCTACTATTGTAAATATGATAGTCTGGACCAACTGATGATTGCTGGTTTAGCATTAAATACGTATATTGGTGATTATTTATCTTTTCAGCATATATGTGTTTAGGTGTATCAGTGTTATTAGATAGAGTGGAGAGAGGTGGGTGGTGTGAATGTCTGTGCTCATATACCCTACATTACATATGAGTTATTATAAATTAATAAAAAAATATTTATAAACATCATGGCAGCTTTCATCTTAGGATTCTGACTTTGAAAAATGTTCAACTGTGAACTGCAAAATCACTGTTTGTAACGTTTATTTTTATTCCCGAATTTGAAGTTTTCATATTTTTGAAAGAGAAAGCTTTTTCTTGAATGTGGAATCTGTGTTTTAGGATTTCATATTAACATTCGGTAAACTGGAGCATTTAATATGCTAGTTATTTATTTATTTTTTATAGGATTGACATTTTTTCCCGATAAAAATAACGTCGATCGGTTCTCTTTTTTAAAAATGTGGGATTAAATTTAAAGTAATGAAACAAATGGTGGAAAAAGAATTACCATTTCTGACGCTATTGGAATTTAATTCTTTATTATGGCAGCCTAATCAGCAGATCTAGAACAAGTTATATGGAATTCACCTTGGTTATTCATTATAGCAGAAATTGATAATAAGTACATATATCATTTGTGCTACATATGTTAATTAATTAATATAGCAACAAAATACCAATATTCTGGGTAAATCCCAAGTTCTAAAAATGTGAGCAAAAGAAAAATATACTAATGCTAAATCAAATTCTAAAAATAATGCCATAAATATTACTTACCTTGAATTATTTCTCTTGCATCAGACCTACACAATATTACTCGTGGTGAACAACTAGAATTGACACAAGTGATAAAAGAAAACACAGATTAAGTTAATCTATGTCTTTATCACACATTGATTATAACACTGCTTCAGATACAGTTGATATTATGGAACTTCAAAAACCATAACCAACAAGAAGTAATACTTGAAAAATGCACCACTAAAATATCACTAGGTATAACAAATTGAAAGTTTTTCAACTTAAATACTATCAGGATCTTACACAATAGATGGATTTAAGCCTATTGCTGAATAAATATTGTGCAAAATAATCTCAAACAGCATATAATAGAAAAGTGTGATTTGGCTAATGCCGATATTACCATGTCCATTACTATCTGATTGTCTTAAAAACACAACAAGATCAAAATAATTAATATACAGCTACTTTCACAGCCATATCGTTCATAGGACTAGACTATTTTACTTAACAACAGGGTTAGGAGTCTGAAAATATTATCAAACATCTAAATAAAAATAGACTACTAAAGAAGCAAATGTGATGTCCACATTATTCATGTTTCATCTGAATTTACAAGTGAAGTGATACAAAAATTATAGCAAATATAGCTCAGCTACTTAATGTATCTAGAGATTAAACACCAAATATAACTTTCAAGATTCCAACAAATTTATAGAAAGTCACCATTAAGATGATAAAAGTCACGCAACAGGTGTACTTCATCATCACGTGTTTATGTATTCCATTCTAATCACCGGTTGATATTAGAGGTTGCCACCTCTATGTTTCAAATATTCTAGATCCAATAATATTGCTTCTTAAAAAAGAATACTGTTGATTATAGCAAATGCAGTAAGATTAATAAACAGAATAACAGGTATAGTAAAGAGAAAAAATCTAGATCGTGGGCGAATGTATCTGAAAACATTTCATCCATATTAGAAATAAACACACACATAAGCATGCAATCTGGAAGTTTTTCTGGTCAACTAACAGTATCTATTTGGAAGGAGATAAAAATAAAAAAATATACTAAAAAGACTAATACGCCTCCCCCGAATATTAAAAAAAATTGGCTACAACTTCTCATTTCACTTATTGATAAACAAATGGATTTAAATGAAATTCTTTTTAATAATAAGCACACATATTGGGACACGTTTAAAATGATAAATCCTCAGCTGATATGCCCTCCTAGTTATCTTGAAGTGACTAATATCAATCTTTTTAATAATATGAGAAAATGATATTTAATGCCTAAATATATTGATTTTATCATTAAAATAAATTTACCTTCACTTCCTATCAACGATTTCCTTGTTTCAAATAGAGAATTTAAAAGGATTGATTCCTTATGTATTTTGTGTAAAAAAGATAGTGAAACATTTGATCATATTCTTGTTTCTTGCTCGGGACTAAGAGAAGCAAAATATATAATTCAAAATTATTTCAATAATCACAATCCAGAACTCTTTGATATCATTCATAATATTAAAATGAGTAATTTCTGCAATATCAGAAGATGCATATTTATTAACCACGTAATATGGTTACTTAGATGTCATATAGTTATAACCAATTCTCCAGTGGACTCACAACTTTTTATTAGAGATACATTTAATTCTATTCGAAAAAAAAGATAAGCTTCTTGCACCCAAAAAAATCTATCTATCCACATGGACTGGTTCTTAGTACAAGAAATTCAGGAAGTTATTAGTAAAAATGTAAATTTATACTAGATTTTTTTTGTTGTCTAGAGAAATTCATTTGTAACACTTTATATAAAATAAAGTCTATATTCTTTTTTTTTTAAAAAAAAAAAGACTAATAGCATCCCAATAAATACTTCAAACAAACCAATACTTCTGAAAATCGGATCTCAAGAGTCATTCATGGTAATAGAATTTGTGAAAGCCATAAACAAATATGAGATCAAATTTCCAATTACATAACATGAACAATATAAAGCTTGGTAGTTCAATGTACATGGCCTAAACTCACATAAAATAACTATACAGCTAACTCAGTTTCTAAAAAATCTCTATTGTAATATATTCCTACAAACAAAAACAAACATTTTATTATCAATTTATCTAACTAACTTCAATGTTTTAAAAAAGACATCTTTTTGTACATAAACCATGCAACAGACCAATACCGGATATGAGAATTATAAAAAGTAGAACCATTTCATTAAAAAATGTACATTTACTACACATATCTCTTAATGCAATCATTCTCTTCCTAAGTCATCATTCGCAATAATTTTACCACATCATATTTATGTCAAAAAGCTAAAGATTAAACCAAGCTATCTGTCATTGCCCAAACAAAAATCTTACACAGATATGAAATAGCTATCACTCGAGATGACATCAACTGCTCTAATAATGAATTATCATACACATTATTTTATCAGCTAACCTTATTATCACTATAACCCTGACATCTACCTGGGGCAATTTCATTGATAGGAGGGCAATATTTATCTTTCAAGAATCTTTTCGTATTTCTATCTGATTTGTATACTCCAACCCCTGTATACAGCGTTGCATTTGTGTGACTCAAATTATACTAATTTCCAAATAATACACCGTTCCACAAGTTTACATTCAAAGGAAAGATTCTTATAAAATTTAAATGAATTATAGATCATTGCTTGTCATTATTGTCATCAATTGCAGTACTTTTTACAGTTGAAACTTGATTAGCCTTCCCAATTTTTTAAATGACGGCTGCTTCAATCGATTAACATGTTGCCGCTCAAATAACTTCATAAAATGGCATATTGAAAACATAAGCACATCCCTGCAAATCAACTCTCAAATGAATCATGCCAAAGTCCTTATCTGCAAGTGGCAAAATGAGACAAGCTAGAATAACACATACTGTATATTAAAATATTAACAATATTATAAAATCTCTCAAAGCTCATAGCGACCAATGTAAATATTACAAGATCAACTTCCTCTCAAACATTGACTTTCTTATATTATGAAAAGACCTCATTCTCCTTTCTGACACCAATGTAGAGATGGACATTCTTCAGAGTCTAAAATCTAGTCTAAAAGCAGGTTATCAATATTTTCCCACTAATTACTATAGTATCCTTAATGAAATTTTATTATAGAAGAACAAATGTACCAAAAAATCTTACTTCTTGAAATACACATATCTCTAGCTATAGATCTTATCCTAGCTAGTGTGTAACGGCAGCTTGATTATATCATAATTCTTATTCTACGTAAATGCCACAATCAACTCTGATTAAACAATCTTAACATTCCCATTCTTCTATCAACATAACATTTTGTCTCAGAAAAGAGTTATACACATTACAAGTTTCTGTAAATAACTTGCTTCTTATTACACTTGAAGATATTGTTCAAAATATTTGTGTACGTATAATTAAAAAAAATCTGAATGAATTTATTCTGCCAAAACTAGCAACTTCGCATTATGAAATATAAGGATGCTGTTCCAAGCTATTTTGTTAGTCCAAGAGTGAATCTTGTTTTCCAAAGAGAACAAACTTACAGATTATATTGCATACAAGGAAACTTTTAATCTACTCAATTGGAAATATGTTTTCACTGCAACTATATAAATATTTATCGGAATACAATTATGGGCTAATTGCTATCCAAAACTATGTTAATAATAGAATTACAAGTGTCTGTCGACATCTTTCAAGCCTAGTCATGACATTCTATAAGGCTCATCACTTGTATCATTGCTATTTTCAATTTATATAGATTCATCATTAAAGAAATTGAACAATGCATTAAAGTTATTTTCCTTCCACAGTTTGGAATTACTATCCAAGACATAACTTTTACTGATTATATATTGATAAACATCAGATGCTCCAAAACATTTCAATTATTTTAAATATTTTGAACAAATTCCAAACATTAACTGATTTCACAATTCAAGTTTGCAAGTCATCTTAGTTTATGAGCACAGACTTTCACACAACCCACAACTCTCCCCACTATCTCATAAAACTTATACACTTGAACACATATATATTAAAAAGATAAAGAGTGGTGGGTCGTGTGAAAGTCTGTGCTCATATACCCTATATATTACATATATAAACACAGGTATATAATAAGCCTGTGTGATTCAGTTAAGTCATCTTTGTTGCAACTTTATAGGCCATTAACTACTATATTTCTTCATGGGTAACTCCTCACTGTTTCTTAGCATCACAATTAATCAGTGTAAAATGAATTAAAACCAATGTTTAAACAGCCTCATCATAAACACATTCGGCACCAAAATGAAAGGTTTCTGCACAAAAATTATGTATCCCATAATGAAACTTCGTATAGTGAACGCTATTTTTAATGGAATACATGTTTACTATAGCTCATACATACAACATTTAGTCACATCACATAATATACTTACGTCTATAATAAAAGCATACATCTGGGGCTCATCTTCACATCCATCAGAACAGCATGTATTCCTGTATTTAAATGAGGCCTCAATTTGATATGTACCAAATCTTTTGTAATTTGTATTATGGATAAAATATATATTGAGATAAATACTAATCCCAAAATTAACCCCCCCCCATTCCATGAAGAGGGACCGACTAATTGCTCCAAGCTATACCACAGGAGCAATATGGGAGAATATTGGATCTACTTTGCTTCAAATATATATGTAATTGATATCATTTTGGTATTTGTAGCATTCAATATAGCAATAGAATAAAATTTTCTTTAAAAAAAAAAAAACAATTCATTGAAACATCAGATAAATAAATGTTTTTAAAATAAATTATGGAATGCTACAGTTTGTGATAACATTGCAATGATTATTTATCTCTTCTCTAAAGAATAACATAGCATAAATCTAAAACTTCTACTGAATTTTATAACTCATAATTATGGATTAACATGTAGTTTTATTTTATGTTTATGAAAACAATCTAAAACAGTAAACAAGTCTTATAACATCATTTCAAGTCAATCGATTGATGAATAACTTGGTCTTACATTTGTAAAAATGACCTGAACTCTAGCTGAATAATATTTAATTGATTTGAAGCAATGGATCAATGAATCTCTGCATATTATCTTGTTGAAGAACCATATAATGCATTGAACATCTGTTAAAACTAATTCAACCTATGTGTTGATTTGTTTGACACTATAATGAACACATTAATCCAAAGGATAATGGATTTATATTCTTCAATATTATATCTTTCTAAATGCACCTACAGATATTACAATTTACAAAAGATATGCCTTTGAAAGAATTATTGCTGTGTCAAGACCTGAAAGAATATAAATAAATAATTGTTATCTTGTTAAATGCTTTTGGAAAATCAACATTAGTGAATTTCTGCTATAAAAGGTTAGCTTTCAAAATTAATTATGCCCCTATATAGATTAAGTATGTTAAATTTTTCTTGTTGGAATTTTATTATATTATAAAATAAAAAGTGATATGTATTATCCCATTGGAAATATTTAAAGTGAAAAAGTATAAAGTCGCATTGACATTTGTTTACTGACTGTGAATTACAATTTTAAAATTATTGTTATTATTATGGTTTAATAAAAGTTCTTTAAGAAGAAAATATAAGAAAAATACAGGTAATATATTGTATTTATAAGGGAAATTGAATAAGTGTGTATTCATAATTTTATTATGCATTGGAGGTCAGTTATGTGAAACTTCAAACTAAGGTAAAAGTTATTTTCTTATATACTTTATTGATCCTTTAAATTAAGCTCGTATAAAAAGCATCTGTAATACACAGTAAAATAAATATAATATTATCCTTTTTATTTTGACCAAGAGGTACTCATATGAGTCAATGAAGAACATGTATTATATTAAATTATTTTTGTCTCATTGCTAATGACAAAAATATATCGTTTAGTTGAGGTTGAGTTATAACAATATGATGTTATAGTTTTAACACTGATTTAAGCTTAAAAGGTGTGTGATAGGGCCAGGTCTCATTAAAGTTATATTATTATTATTATTATTATTATTATTATTATTATTATTATTATTATTATTATTATTATTATTATTATTATTATTATTATTATTATTATTATTATTATTATTATTATTATTATTATTATTATTATTATTATTATTATTATTATTATTATTATTATTATTATTATTATTATTATTATTATTATTATTATTATTATTATTATTATTATTATTATTATTATTATTATTATTATTATTATTATTATTATTATTATTATATTTCAAAGCAAACTTTATTAGGCAAAAAAAAGGTTACATTCTTATCAAGTAATACATTGTATAAAACATCATATTCTAGGATACATCTTGAAACACAGAAAATATACTTTTGTTTTTTTTAACCATTAGAGTCTTTTGTAGTTCACACCTTTTAGATATTTCAGTTCTTATTATGAGTTCATTTCAGTTTTCCATTTTTCAGAGGTTGTATTTGGTCTATCCATTATAAGGCTGCTTTTATTTTAAATAGCGACCAAGTGGCAGCATAAATGTCCGGTGGTGCTAGAAGATTGTCCCTTTCCTTAAGTTTTTCTAGTTTGTTGTGATATGTGTTGGGATGTCTTCTTGGATTGTTTCCTAAAGTGAAAGCACATCTAGTACACAATAAGGCATATATACTGAAAGTTGCTGCACGTATTATAGGTATTTTATTTTCATTGAAAGCTTTTAGCATTTTTTCTATTGTGGTTTCCCTTTTCCTGTAATTATTCACCATCAATTGTCTGACTTATTCCAAGCCTTTACAGTGATATATTAAATGTTCTTGTGTTTCTTCTTCCTGGTGACATAAAGCACACATTGGATCAACATTTAGGTAAAATCTTCTGAACTGAATGAAATGTGCTGTAGGTAGTGCATTTAAATTCAATTTGAGGATGAAGTCAAACAATTTAGGTTCTAAATACCATGTTTTGTACTTTTTGAGTAATTGACTATTATTTATTCCTAGTAATGTTATCCTATTGTTGTTTTCTTGGCTTTGAGTTAGAAAATCATGAATTTGCCAATAAGTGTATTTAATTGGATTCTTCAGTGCTATTTTATCTTTAATGTTTTTAATACTTATCAATAGTGTATTTATATAATTGTCTGTGGGTGGGGGTCGGTCCGTTGGTGTGATTTCCTCTTTTGGTTCTATGTTTGGAAAATGTCTGAATATTGTAATCAGTAGATTTACTGTTTTTTGTGTGTAGAAAGTATGTATAGCATGCAGTCCAAGGCCATTTCATTTTGTTGGTTGGTTAAGTTGCTTTAAAGAAATTGCTACTATTTTTCTGTTCCATAATAGTTTATTACAGAGTGAGTTAATTGACTTTGTAAATTGTTTCGTAAAAGTAATTATTGGCAGGTAGTAAGTTATTTTGGTCATTATAAGTTGATTAAATAGTGACACTTTTCCATAGAGTGAGAGATATGATCTGGAGAGTGATGTTATGATTTTTTCTGCTTTGAACTTGAGTTTATTTTGTATATTCCTTCTCATCTGGCTCATTCCCAAGGGGAAAGGAAAACCCAGGAAATTACTGGGCTTACCTTGATAAATTTGTGTGTTTGTTTTGCCTGTGTATATTGACCATGCTACTGATTTATTGATGTTAATTTTTAATTTGAAATTTTTTGTGTATTCTTCTATTATTTCCTGTAGTATATGTATTTGCTTTTTTGAGTTTAGAAACACTGTGACATCATCCATATAAGCTATGCAGGGAATGTATGTATTAGTATTTGGTATTTGAATTTCTTGAATTTTTTTATTTATTTGCTCTAGCAGTGGATTTAAATAAAACGTAAATAGCAGTGTGCTTAGTGGAGAACCTTGCAGGATTGATTGGCTGGGATTGAATGATGATGTGGATATACCATTGAGCGTGATGTGTATTTCTCTATTTAGAAGCAAATTGCCTATTGTATATAGTATTGTTTTAGGTATCTGTGTTTCTTTTAGCTGACTAAATAGTGTTTCTATTGGGACAGAGTCAAAAGCACTTTCAAAATCCAGCTGGACTACCATTGGTGCATATTTTTTTTCTTTTTAATAACTGAATTGATTAGCGTTTTATGTATTAGTGCTGCCTGCCCTGTGGATGACCCCTTTTTTGCATATTGATGCTGTGATATTATTGGTACTATGTATTGTTCAATTTTATCCTTTATGACCTTTTCCAGTATTTTTATTCCCAATGGCTCCATTGAGATTGGTCGGAGATTGGCTAGTGTGGAAATTGGTTCTTGTTTTTTCATAAATGGGACCATTGATATTGGATATAGCCATTGTATATTGTATAGTTTCTGTGATAATTGATTTGCAAGTTGGCATAAATATTTATTTGTGAATTGGCTGAGATGTGACAGTACAACTTGTGGGATCCATGGTGGCCCTGGATGACATGTGCTTGGGACTGAGTTTAAAACTATTGCAAAATCTTTTATTTCAAAAGGTGTTTCCGTTTCTAGCTTGCCAAAATAATCTGCAAGTGGTTTGAAATGATTATTTTTAGTTAGTTTTTTTTTAAGTAGTTATATATAGGGTCTAACATATTATAACCAGCTGTCACTCTATTTTCCCATTCTAGCTCCATGGGTACTTTGTTTGTGCATGGATAACCTAAAGCCCAATGAATATATCTGCGGGTCCATGTATGTTGTTGTGTGAGACAAATTTTCTTTTTCTTTATTGCTAGATATTGTTTCAGTTTATCAACAGTTTGATTGTATAACTTTGTTAGCTTTATTATATTTGCTTGGTTATTCTTGACTGGTTTTGCCTGTATTATCCTTTTATTTATTTCCTTTGCTAATGTGATTAATTTTGAAGGGGGGTGGATTTTTGTGTAATGTGATTTATGTTAAACGAGAGTGTATTTATATATGCTATATATTTGGAGATCGGATCCAGTTCAATTTGATTTAATTTGTTTAACATTATATACATTTCTGAGAAGAGAGCCTCGGGAGTACTATTTGGAAGTAGAATTGTTATTGTTTTTTTGTATGTTGTTAAAAGTATTGCAGTGTGTGTCTAAATTTAGTTTCATTATTTGTGCTGCATGATCAGAAAAATTGGTGGGAGAAAGTTTTACTTCAATTGTGTGGTGTAACATGGGAGAATAGAACAGCAGATCAATCAAAGTACCGTGTCTGTTATTGTAAAAAAAAACTGAGTCCGGTGGAAGAAACCCTTCCCCGCTCATTAGTGGTATTGTAAGTTGGTGTAACCATTTTGTGACAAACTTTTATAGGTCATATTAAAATCTCCAGCAAGAATAGTGGGGTGGGGATTGGTAGCTAGAATTGAATTTATTGTTGAAATTATTCTGCTAATTACTATTGGCCCCGGAGGTATATATACAAAAATAACATTGATTGAAAGTTGTCTATGATTGAATGTTGTTATAAGGAGATTTGCATCTATAAAAATTATTTTAAAAGTAGTGAATGGGCATTGTTGGTTGATAAAAATACCTGTGCCATTTGAAGGCGTTGCTGTATCTCTGGAGCATGTGCAAAAGCCTATTTTATTCATATGTAGCGCTGGATCAAAGTGGGATCCACTATAAATTTTTGTTTCTAATAGCCCTAAAATGGATGGTTGTGTTGTCCAAAATTTAATTTGCTGCATTCTTTTAATGGCATTATTATTATTAATATTATTATTATTATTATTATTATTATTATTATTATTATTATTATTATTATTATTATTATTATTATTATTATTATTATTATTATTGTTGTTGTTGTTGTTGTTATTATTATTATTATTATTATTATTATTATTATTATTATTATTATTATTGCTATTGCTATTGCTGCTGCTGCTGCTACTGCTACTACTACTACTACTACTACTACTATTATTATTATTATTATTATTATTATTATTATTATTATTATTATTATTATTATTCTGTGCTATGGGAGGTACACCATGTGCTTTTTGCAGTGGTCTTATATTTGGAAAACAGCCAAGAATTGAATGTATTAAATGCAATAATAAGTTTCATAAATCACCTGTGAAATCCAGTGGAATAATATTGCATAAAAATAAAATAGAAATGGAGTCCTATATTTGTGATAAATGTAATCATAATTCAAGTAGAATAACGTAATGGAAGTCAATGAAAGCAAAATGGAGGTTATTGTTTCTGAGGTAAATGATTCGCAAGACTTGGATATTTTTGATGGTCAAAATTTATTAAAAAATGAAGGTAATGACATTTGTAAATTAATATAAATTAATGCTATTTCTAATCGTGGTATTGATAAAGGAGAAAAAAAAAATCTACCTCAAATGGATAATAATTGTTTATCTTCTGAAAAATCTATGTTTTTATTGAATAGAATTTTAAATATTGTTACAGATTTATCAAGTGAAATTAAATCATTGAAAGAAGAAAATATTAAGATAAAAATATGTTATTGAATGTATCTGTTAATAATTTGGATATAAATAAAAATAATGATTGTGGAAGCACAGACAGAAATTCTGTTGTTTTTAATAAAAAAATAAAGTCAACTTGTTTTCAAGCAAAAAGAAAAGCAAGCTCATGAACTTATTGTTTCTGATTTAAATTTCCCTCCACTCTCTACTATAAACAGAAGTGAAGGAGTTGATAAATTAAAAAAGGAGGTAGTTTTTAGTGTCACTGATAGATTGAGTTTTAAATTTAATGAACAGGAGAATAAAGCAATTAAAGTGAAGGTTGGTCAATCAGATATGAAAACAAATGTAATGTCACATAAATCGTCTGGGATTTGTAATCATGATAATACATCTAAAAAATCATATGCCTTTTATTTGAAAGATTGTGCAGATAAAAAAAGATGGTTTTAAAACAGTATTTTATGGGAAAAATAAGCATAAAAATATTAAAAATGCAAGTACTTCACCTATTATAGGAAATCAGACAAATCATGTTTTAAAAGCTGTTAGGACAAGAAAGAAATTTTAAAAAAAATTTCTAATTAGAATGGATAATGATACCTCTGTTGAAGATGTGACTGCCCATTTGAAAAATGTTTTAGATATAAATAGTGTATATTATAAACTGAATACAAAGTCTAAAAAATATTCTTCATTTTATTTATCTATAGAGGAATCTGAACCTGATAAAGTTTTGGTCTGTAATGTTTGGCCTTTGTCAGTGGTCATATTGCCTTTCTATGGAGTTTTAAAATATTTAAGAAATTTTAATGTTGATGGTACACAGGATAATGCTATATTGAATAATAATAGGATTATTGAAGCAAAGACAGAAGATATTATATTGACTGATAATGTTGATGAAATTAGCACTATAGTGCAAGATTTAAATTTGCAAAATAATATGTGTAATAAATAGCAATTCATGAATTTTTATTAGCAAAATGTTCATGGTCTTAGAACTAAGACAATTGATTTTAAATTTGAATTGTTATTAAATGATTATGATATTATCTTTTTAACAGAGACTTGGTTCAAAGAAGAAATTGATAATATTAGTATATTTGATGATAGGTATTGTGTGTATAGATGTGATAGAAATTATAATTATGAAACAAGAGGAGGTGGTACTTTGATTTCTATTAAAAAAGACATAAAGCATAAACAGATAATTATTAATGATAATAATATTGAATCTTGTTGGATTGAAGTTAGTTTAAAAAATAAAAATAAAATATTGTTAGGTACTATATATCTTCAACCTACTTTGTCAATGAATGATTTAGATGCATATTTAGTAAAGGTTGAGGATATATTGGTGAAATATAAATATGATATTATTATAGTTGGGGATTTTAATGAAGCTGATTATTCAATATATAGTAATAAGACTGCTGATAATAGTAAACTTTATAGATTAAACTTTTTTGTTGAGTTGGTTAGATTGATTCAACTTAATAGTATTATTAATTTTAGGGGTGGTATGTTGGATTTATTGTTTAGCACTAAGGATGATTTGAAGTGCAAAGAGGATGATCAAGCTCTTTTGCCCCCTGATCCTTATCATCCACCATTGGAATTTGTAATAGATGGTTTTCATGAACATATAAATCCTATAGTAAATAGTAAGAGAGATTACAAACATGGTGACTATTATGGCCTTTATAAAGCTTTTGGAGATATTGATTGGAATGTAGTTTTGATGGAAAATGATCCAAATATAGCTGCAAATAATTTTGTTGGTATAGTTCAAAATTGTCTAGATCAATACATTCCTGTTAGGCATTATTTGAATACTAATAATAAATATCCTAAATGGTTTTCTAAGGAATTGTGTAAGGGTTTGAACAGAAAGCATAATATCATAGGTTATATAAATTAACTAATGATAAAAATTATATAAGATATTTAGTGGTTTGCATGCTTATACTAAGACTTTTATGAAAAGAGATTATAATAATAATTTAAATAGAGTTAAAGAAAATTTTGGGAATAATCCACAAATGTTTTGGAATTATATAAAAGATCTTAATATTGTTGGAGGTAAGAGTTGTAGATATAATGTAGTTAGGCCTTTTATGGATGATCTAGTCAATCATTTTACAAATATGCATTTAGATACTTCAGATAATGATAATATGGTTGATATTAAATTTAATAAAGAGAGTTTTTGGAATATAGATGTTAATAAAATTGTAATTCCTGAAGTGTTTATTGCAATTTCTAAACTTAAATCAAAATCTTCTATGGGATATGATAATATTCCTAATTTTATTATCAAGGGTTGTGCTGAATGCTTGGTAGCACCATTGCATTATATCATTAATTTATCGATGGAGAAAACTATTATTCCTGATATATTTAATATAGCTAAGATTATCCCAATTTTTAAGAAAGGGGATAGATCTGATTCTGGTAATTATAGACCTAATTCAATTCTATCATCTTTTGCTAGGATTTATGAAAGGTGTATTTATAGTAATATTATTGTAGATATGATTAGGGTATTACCAAGTTATCAGCATGGTTTATTACCTGGTAGATTTGTTGAAACTAATTTAATGGTGATATCTGATCATGCCTTATCTGATCAGCAGCAATTAGATGTTGCATATTTTGATATGACTCAGGCATTTCACAAAGTTTCATATATTAGACTTTTGTATAAACTTAAAATGTTGGGTGTTAGTCCTCATTTAGTTGAGTGGTTTTCTAATTATTTGAGGGGTCATAAATCTTATGTGCATATGGATAAAACCAATTGTCTTTTTTTGATAATATGATATGTGTTCCTCAGGGTGGAATATTGGCACCATTACTGTTTAATGTTTATATGTGTGATCTTGATCATGGCATAAAAATGGTATGATACTTACTTATGCTGATGAATGTAAGTTATTTAAAAGAATTATTACTTATAGTGATCATATTGAGGTTCAAAAGGACATAGATAGTTTTGTTATATGGTGTAAGTATAACAATATGGAGATTAATATTAATAAAACATGCATTGTTTCCTATACTAATAAAACTGAAAAATGTGTTTATCAATATAAAATCAAGAATAGGGTTATTAAATATAAAAAGATTGTATCCGATTTGGGAATTATTTTGTAGTAATTTTACTTTTAATGCACATATTAAATATATTATTAATAAAGCATACAGAAAGATGGGCTGTATTTTGAGATATTGGAGAGATTTATCTATTTCCATAAAATATAGGTTATTTTTTTCTCTTGTTGTTACACTTTTAGAAAATAATTCTTGTATATGGAACTTCAATCTGATTAATATTCAATGAAGAATATATAATGTTGAAAAAAGATTTAATAAATTAATAATGGGAGAATGTCAAATTGTTAAAACAGTATTAAAAGAAAGAATAATATTGAAAGATATGATATTGTTAAAAAAGTTGATTGATGGGGAAATTGATGTCAGTAACTGTATACCAAAAATAGAATTGAAAGTACCTAGTCGTTTATTAAGAGAAATGCAAACTTTCAAGGTAAGTATATGTAACTAACCTTTAATAATATTGATATTTTTTGTGATCAATTTGTTATGAATGTTAGAAAACAACTAAATTTATAATTATTAACATATATGTATATATAATCTTATTTATGTAGTTTGTATTTGCTTATAGTTGTTTTTTTTTGTAATTATTATTGTTTTTTTTGTTTTGTTTTCTTTATTGTGTATTTCTGTTAAAGTGTAAACTTTGAAATGTGCATAATAAATTGATATTGAATTGAATAATAATAATAATAATAATAATAATAATAATAATAATAATAATAATAATAATAATAATAATTATTATTATTATTATTATTATTATTATTATTATTATTATTATTATTGTTATTATTATTATTATTAGTAGTAGTAGTAGTAGTAGTAGTAGTAGTAGTAGTAAAGTAGTAGCAATAGTAGCAGTAGTAGTAGTAGCAGCAGCAGCAGTAGTAGTAGTGGTAGTAGTAGTAGTGGTGGTGGTAGTGGTGGTGGTAGTAGTAGTTGTAGTAGTAGTAGTAGTAGTAGTAGTAGTAGTAGTAGTAGTAGTAGTAGTAGTAGTAGAGTAGTAGTAGTAGTAGTAGTAGTATTAATAGTAGTGTACTTAAGGATGAAATAAAACTTTATTGCATTATATCTGTAGTTAATGTTTAGATTTTAAACAAACTGTATGCAGAATTCTGTATTGGAGTGTTTCGTTGTAGTGTCATGTTTTTGATAAAACACATGTATTTAGACTCAAGTAAAAATTTATAATCCAAGTAGGAATTATTTATTATGTATAATAGTACAATATGATTTACAATGATTTCAGAGAACTTATTGCTATTATCATCATTTTACTTTAAATATTTTTTCATAAATGTTTTATAGTTAATAAAATTGTTACTTTTTTAATAATACGACTGTGTTTTGTAAAGTATATCAATTAGGTTTATAAATGTACATGCTATGGGCTGTGTAATTTTAGAAAATGGGTTATATATAGAGCGTATATATATACCCATATTTATATATATATATATATATATATATATATATATAATATGGTATGATATCTACAGTGAGGAGTAATCATTATAGGATACATGATTTAATAAAAGTTGTGTAATTATTGTAGTGAATTCGTGCTGGAGCAAAGACTGTAGTAAATATAATCGATTTTCAAGTTGAAGATTAGATAACTCATGATAGAATAATAGGAGCAGAAGCTTAAGTCTGGAAATAAGGTAGTTCATATGGAGGGCACAAATGTCATGGGAATTTTCCCTTCAAATGGATGGAGGGGGACATGTGAGGTATAGATTATGGTTGAAAGTGATTGGTGTTTAAGAATGGGCAAAGTAAGAAGTTTTCATGTAGCCTAATAAATCTGTGGGAAGGCAAGTTTTCTATCCTTTTCTTCAATTTTGATTATTCTGAATATGTTTTTCAAGGATTGTCAATGATTTGATTGAAAATTAAAGAGCATCTGGTGGTCCATAAGATAAAAAGAATGATTGTGAAGAGTCTAATGAGGGTTAATATGACATTTTTGATGATGTTTGTAAGTCCTGAAATTGTGGGTCTCATTGATTTAGATGAGGAAATTATGATATATCAGTAAAATTGGAGCAAATGACAGTTATGAATCAGATGAACTGTGATTTATCTTTCCTGTAGCATAAAGAATATTTTGAATCAATGTGTCTAAATCCATGGTAATATACTATGAAATGATTTGTTGAAAGGGCTTTAAGTGTTGATTTTAAAGAGAAACTGCAAAATTTTGGTTCTAAGGACCAACACTTGAATTTCTTGTTAATTTGGAGATTGGAAATCTGAAGAAGGGGTAACAAGTAAGTGTGTTGAGATTGATGTGGTTATAAGCATTCCAATAGTTTATCTTCTGGGAGCTGTGTTGATCAGGAATGTTAGTGGTATTTGAGATGGATGACACAAGCAATGAAAGTCAGCTTGTTTTAATGAGGGTGGTCTATCAGTAGGAACTATGTTTATACAGGTTGATGTGTTAGGACATGTGAATATTTTGAGTGTGGTACTTAACTGCTTTTGGAATTGAAAGATGTCTATGGAGAGTAGCAATATACTATTATTTCAAGAGTGTTTTTGAAGAGTCCTTAGACTTATGGCAGCAATTTTACCTCTCCAAAACAACTTGAAACACAGTTTATTTATTCTTCTGGCAAAGGTCCTGGTGAAGTCAATAATTGGCATAATGTATATAATTCTGGGGAAAATGAAGATATTGATGAGTGCTGATTTTGCTTGTAGAGACATATATACTTTAGGAAGGGTCGGTGTGATTCAAGGGTGACCTGTAGTAGGAAGTCTTGAGTCATATTCATCATGGTCATGGTGGACGTATGGATCAGAAACACCAATATATTTTGGGGGCTCAGCAGAGAATTGTGAAATGATGAGAGTCCCTGAGGAAAGCTTCCAGGCAGCCAGATTTCCATTTGTTAAATATAAGGTTTAATGTGAGGTGTAGTTAGATAGGATCTCAGACAGCTTAGGGATTAACATATTGGATGAGAGGAAGACTTATAGATCCATCCAAGTAGGGAACATGATGTATTGACTTTCCTAGGGCTGGAGTAAAATTACCTGGAAGGACCTGTTCCAACCCAATAAGCAGTGGGTTTATATGTGTAATAAAGAGTAGGGCATTGAGTGGATAACCATGAGAGTGGAATTTATAGTGATAAACAAAGGTGAAATTTTACCATTGAGGAAGATGGAAATTTGTTTATTGTTTAAGAGATTTTTAATTATCATGAGAATGCTGACAAATATGTCAAGATGGCTGAGTAAACTTAGAAGTGTTTTGATATTGATGGAGTCAAAGGCAACTGAGATGTCCAATAGGACTATCATATACTTAGACTTCCTGGTAGTTGTAATATATGTTATGGTTGTGAATAGGTTGATAGCATCAATTATAGAGAGCCTTTCCTGTAGAATTGATATTTGTGATATCTAGAGGACAATTTTATTTTGAATCTTATCTTTAATAATTGCTTCTATGATTTTGATTATCAGTGGGGTCATTGAGATGAGCCTAAGGTTCATGAGGGTAGAATGAGCAAATTCACCAAGGTGATGGGGTAGAGACCACTGATATCATGGATATTGGAGGAGAGGAAATTGATAAGGTTGTGGATGATTGGGATGGAGAACTTACTTAGATGTAGTAAATACATAAAATTTATTAAGCATAAACAGATAATATTGTAATAACATGAAAGCTAAAGCCTTCAACAGATACGCCTTAAACATGCTAATGTGACAGCCAATAAGATTGAATAATGACTTCACATGGACCTCTCAATTCTCAAACATAAGTCCATCTTTTTCTCATAGTTCTGACTTGTATTTGAGAATTGAGAGGTCCATGTAATGTCATTATTCCAATCTTATTGGCTGTCACATTAGAATGTTTAAGGCACATCTGTTGAAGGCTTTAGATTTCACGTTATTAGATGTCGTAAGAGGAATCATGGGATTGCATACATGCAGGGGCAAATTCTTTCTGGCATAGAAACCATATTATCTTTTTGAGAGATATCATGATCAGGGGCATTAGGGTGGCCATGCATCTATTGTTTCTGGAGTAAAGTTGGTTAGTTTCTCACAGATGTGAGAATTGTTGCATCATATTCCTCCCAGAAAAAAATAATATTCAGCTATAATAGATATTGTGATGGATTTATTTCTTTGTGGCCCACAGCCCAATAGATGTAACCTCTGGACCAGTTGTGTGGTTGATTGAGGAAGATAAAAGTTTGATTTCTTAGTTGATATGTATTCTGCAAAAATTTGTTGTTTCTCTATGTATTAAGTCTAGTATGTTGTCTATGGAATTAGGGTTGGGCCTCATGTTTTTTAAAAAGATGTTGATTTAACTCAAAGTCATGGAAAAGTGCTGAAAGGGCATTTTTTCTGAGTGTAGAAGGAGATGATTGATGTAAGAATGTTGGTGAAGGTGAACTAGGCTATGATAGGTGGCAGATTGATAAAATTAATTTTATTGAAGTATATGTGCCTCTGGAGCTGATGACTACAGAAGGTCGCTGGTAGTTGAGTACATTTTTATGGGCTGGGTGCTTAGATCAATCAATAATTTGGAGAAATCAAAATCATCAAAGAATGAAATGGGTTGAAGAGATTGGTCAATGATGAAATGAAGAAAGCAAAATCATCAAAGAATGAAATGGGTTGAAGAGATTGGTCAATGATGAAATGAAGATCTGGAGAGTCATAGAGGAGGTCTGTTAGAGAGGAAATTTATTTGTATAGAAGAAAAATGCATATTTGGGAGGGAAACCTCCACACATAAATTTCTGGCTTAGGGTGCATATAAATTGGGCATTAAATTCTTGGTAGGTAGTGTTGAAGACACCAAAGAAGTTTGATGGGTATGGGTTGTCAGCCAGAATAAGGTTGATCTGTTGGATAATTTGATATATTAGGGAAATGTTTTTGTAAAAGTAAACAAAGGTGATGTTGATGTTAAAGGCATGATGGAAAAAGTAGGTAAAAATTTTATGAGGGTTCATTAATTTATTTTGAAAGAATTGAAGGGCTAGTTGTTATTAATTAATATTGCAACACCCACAGATGGAGAAAATTAAATTGAGTGGTGAAATTTTCCAAATTTCTGAAAGAGACATGAGAGATTAGTGTCTGATAGGGGGTGCAATTTGGTTTCAGAAAAACATGAAGATAATTGGTTTATGTAATTTGGTATTGCATTGGCTCTTGTTAATGTGTTTAGCCCTCTGATATTAAATTTTGGAGATTTTAAATTTCAATAAGGATGAGTAAGAAGGCTGGGATGCAAAGAAGTAGCAAGGACTCACTTTTACTCTCTTTTTGGACTGTTGCCATCTGAGAGTTTTGTTTCTGGATTTCAAGATTTTGGAGGTTTGGTGATTTGGGTGTTTCTGTCTAGAGTGTCTCTTCAGTTTTGAATGTTTTTGATGTATGTTTGGTTTGGGATAATGAATTTGTAATTAGGTTTTGATGTGGGGTCAGATTTTTCATCACTTTTTTATTTTTGTAGAGTAGGCAGGGACATCTGTCTCAAACTTATATTAGTCTTTTCTAATTTATAGGAAAGGGCATGAGTTCTTTGTTTTCTTAGTTTCTTTCATTTTTTTCTTAATTTTCCTTTTTTGAGATTTAAACCACAAAGGCTCTTCAGTGATTGTCGAATCTGAGTCATTGGTTGGGCAATGGGAGTCCTGAGAAGAAATTAGAGGGGGAGATATTGTTTTTATTTTTTAAATTGAGTCACAGTGAGATATCTAGGCTTTATTGATTGTGAGATCCACTTTGGTGTTGTTTACTTCAGATATAATAGTAGTTGAATTATCAAGTACATTGTTTGTATAGCATTGATGGAAGCACAACTTCCTCTGATTACAGAATAAGAAAAGTCAAGAGGACAATCTCTAAGTGTGCCCTCTGTCTACAATAAAAGCATTGATGAGGGACCCTGTGAAATGAAATGATAAGGATAAGATGAAAATTAGGGATGTCTGTTGGACTTGTCACTTTATTGAGAATTATATTGAATGTGGCAGTATTGGTGTAGATGGTAGTGTCTGCCCTTTTCTTCAATAAGTATCAAAAATTGGAGCTGAAGAGTTTGAGTAATTATGTGAGTTTGCTTGATTAAAATTAATAAATCAGTTTCTGATTTGATCTACAAGGATTGCAGATTTAGTCATGTCTATCTAAATTAGTATTTTGTCCCCAAGGAATTCAATGGATTTTTAGAACTGTAATTTATGGACTGGGATATGAAATTCTATTACTAAGCAATGGTTGTTGGGGTGCATCAACATTTTGTACACCAGTTTCCATAGCTTTTTAGATGTTAAAACTCCACAAAGTTATTTTATCAACAATTCAAACAGGTCACAGTTTGGGTTGGTAATGGCCTAAATTAGAGAATTGTTATTGGAAAAATTTAGAAATGATATATTGGAGGGATCATTGAATTGAACCTGACTACTGTGTCATTCAGGCTATAAAAATAATCAATTTTTATATGAAATGTTTTTTGTTGTGCAACATATTCAACATTATTTATCATTTTCTGAATAATTGGAACTTTAAAGGTCCACCAATTGGTAGACACTAATGACGAAGAAGCTCATAGTGCAATGATTTCAGGTAGGCTTATGATTGCTTCAGATAGTTTATCAATAAACATTTCAACTAGCCTACAAATAGCCATCATTAATTGTGTGTTTAACAACTATTCCCTCTATTTACAATACAAAAAAAAGTATGGATTGGATAAATTGATATTATTGTATTGAGGGTAAGGGAAGTTTTGTATTCTTATGGGTATTTATTCCATAGATACGATTATCTTACATAATTGATATAACAAAATATTATTTCATTAAAATATTTTTACATAAAATATGTTAAAATTATTAATTTGAAAATATCACCATAGATATTTCTTCTTCTTCCACTACTACTACTACTACTACTACTACTACTACTACTACTACTACTACTACTACTACTACTACTACTACTACTACTACTACTACTACTACTACTACTACTACTACTACTACTACTACTACTACTACTACTATGACTACTACTACTACCACTACTGCCACTACTACCACCACTACTACCACTGCTACCACTACTACTACTACTACTACTACTACTGCTGCTGCTGTTTATACTACTATTAGTACTAATAAAATACTGATACAATTATTACTACTTGCTATTACTACTACTCTACTACTACTACAGCTACTACTACTACTACTACTACTACTACTACTACTACTACTACTACTACTACTACTGATGATGATGATGATGATGATGATGCTATGTTATTTTCTTTGAAAGTGACATGATCAAGTATTCTTTTTCATCAAAAATTACTTTAGATTCCAATTTCTAATAATATTACTACTACTACCACTCTCACTACTATTATTAATATTGGTATTATTTTACATGTAGTTTCTCAGAAATCGGCTGACCAAAACAGATAAATAAAAGGCAGCGCCTAGTATTTCTATTAGATTGAAGCTATATCTTTATTTTTGTGCAAAATTATATGGGGATTTGAGAGTTAAGACACATTTAAAAATACTATTCACTATTCATCTAATATCTCATCTAAGAAATTAATTAATATTGTAAGTAAATTGTTTTGAATATAATAAAATGGACAAATAGATATATCAATTTTATATTAATTGTCAGAATAAATTTAAATAAAAAATAGGTTCTTACCATCGGATGTATTAACATGCAGAGTTATATTAATAATATGATCGTTGTAATGACATTCATATAGACCTTCATCTGAATTTAGAACTTTTGTAATTAATAAATGGGAAGAATTGGGTTCTATTTCAAATACAGCTCGATTATGAAGATCTCCATATGATTCATTTAAGTGCTTTGAATAGTTGTAGACAAGTTGTTTCTTTAACGATGAGTGAACCTTATACCATATAACATTTGTAATATTTTTATCTCCATGACAAGGAAGCATAACATCATTTCCATCAGAAATTATGAGAGTACTTTGATTTTCAGCTCGAAGTTCTGAAATATTTGAAGTATAAAGGTATAGTTTTTAATTACTATTTACTTTCAATTAATAGGAATAAAACATATATAAACAATATATACTATACTTGTATTGATTTATAATTCCTAATACTATATAATAATGGGAATGATCATCTATATTTTTATTACAAATTTTATAACTCTATATATTGGTGATGCATTATATTTTCATTCTATATCTTATAAGCATAGTAAATTTGTTAAAAAATATTGATCAAAGCTAAGGCTCAATCATAATCCGATATGAACAAATGTTTTTTTTTTTTTAAGTGGCAAACAATTTAACATAACAAAATACAGTTAATTCCTAATCATTTTGATACATGTACACATAAATAATCAAATATTAAATTTCCAAACCCAACTTCTAATCATATAACATCACAATAACAAATTTTCTCACATATTTTATATAATGCAGTGTCCTTTCAGTCCAGATAACTCTTGTAAATATTTGCACATTAAAATCTAGCAATAGAAGAAAGTATCTTTGTACAAACAATGTAACAAAACCTAAACATATATAATTGCTATAATGAATTTAATGTCACATAAGAAACTTCCCAGAAAGAATGGTAAAACAATAAAAAATATAGTTATTACTGACTAAACTGAGATATTTTTACGGATAAAAGAAATAACTCTTAAATTATTGACAGATTAATAAGAGTTATAACTTTGACAGTTCGTAAAAAGCTTAAATATCAATCTATTTGGGAAAAAAACTGCTTGAATGAAAAAAGATAATTAAGTACGCATTTTAATAACCTCAATAAAGTCTATTTTAATTATACAATACAAACAATATTTTGGAATTAATCATTTTAAAATCACCTAATAAATTTAATATCAGATGATAAGAATGTTAAAACTTGAGCCATAGATTCTTTGTTTCAGCATTATCTTAAAGTAATGTCATTCATCTATCTATCTATCTATCTATCTATCTATCTATCTATCTATCTATCTATCTATCTATCTATCTATCTATCTATCTATCTATCTATCTATCTATCTATCTATCTATCTATCTATCTATCTATCTATCTATCTATCTATCTATCTATCTATCTATCTATCTATCTATCTATCTATCTATCTATCTATCTATCTATCTATCTATCTATCTATCTATCTATCTATCTATCTATCTATCTATCTATCTATCTATCTATCTATCTATCTATCTATCTATCTATCTATCTATCTATCTATCTATCTATCTATCTATCTATCTATCTATCTATCTATCTATCTATCTATCTATCTATCTATCTATCTATCTATCTATCTATCTATCTATCTATCTATCTATCTATCTATCTATCTATCTATCTATCTATCTATCTATCTATCTATCTATCTATCTATCTATCTATCTATCTATCTATCTATCTATCTATCTATCTATCTATCTATCTATCTATCTATCTATCTATCTATCTATCTATCTATCTATTTAAAACCAAGGACAAAATAAAAGATCATTAAAATGAAATAAACCTCCCTACACAGATCCAAAAGAACTTATATGTAATTATATGAAATAAATAATATAAACAAATCTAAACGTTATATATTATACCAGAAAGTCTGCACTGAATATCTATCAACAGAGATCGATTCTAGGCCTATCTAACCTAGAATAATGGGATGGTCAAATTTTCATATGAGAAATGCAAAGAGGAAACTGAAGATGTTCAATAGATTGCAGTTTATGGGTAATAAATGAATAGCCAAAATTATATATAATTGAGTTATAATTAAAGGGCCTGCAACAATATGGGTGAGAAAGGTGATGTAGTATGCAAATGATTTGGATCAAGAAATTATGTCAGTATATTTGTACAAAAAGTGGGTTGATTGTGTTAGATGATTTTTTGAGTGTTATAGTAGTAAAGAATGGGATAGAAAAATAGATGCATTAATAAAGAATATATAGAAGTTAATGGAATATTGGGTGCGAGTTCATTTATGATCATAGCAATAAAAATAGTTTACTGTTTAAGGTTCAAACATGATCTTTAACAAAAAAGAATATTCACCTAAATGGAAAAAAAAACGTGGGATATTTAGTCTGCAAGTTATGTAAGGAAGGCATAGAAGATATTAGACATCTGTTTCTTGAATGTAAATGCCTGAAAGCAGAACAGGTACAAGTAGTGAAGTTATGGAAGAATAAATATAAACAAAGTGATTATATGGAAATGGTTTATTGTTATTTTATGCTGGGTTTGGGAAGAGATAAAGAAGATTATGATGTGGAAATAGGATCGAGCAGGATATGAAAAAAACTTAGGGCAGGTAATGAAAAGGGAAAGTAAAGTGGTTAACAGTTTCTCTGGGCATAGTTGCTTCGAGATTCCTGATAACATATAAGGGGAAGTCATAATGCATCACATTAGATCATATCAGAATATTTATTTTTAGTTGATTACATGCCTTCACAACAGTTCACCTATATATAAATTAATTATTACTGCTAGATCAAGGAGAATAGAGATTTTTGGTAAAATAGTCAATTTGTAGCGCAAACAATGGTAAAAAATCTCAGACAAATCTAACAATTAATAACATAGTTTATTAATGAAAAAAAAAAACAATAATAAAACACACAAAATATAATAAATTTCTCACATTAGTCGATGGCTTTAAACTATAGTTGGGTCAGCCTTATTAAAAGATGATTAAATATTTTAAATTAGTAGTTAATGTCTTTGTCAGTTGATTATTTTGATTCTCCCCTTTCGAATTAATTTTATTTATTAAATAATTGAGGTAAATATAATAGAACTCTCGATATGCTTGACAATTGAAGATGTGTGTATATATCTATAGAAGTATTAATTATTAATTAAACATAGGCAGACTTTGTTATTAAACAATCTCACTCACATATGCTGAGTTTTATAACACAATGCATATGTGGTGCAAGCTCCAAACCACAGAAGGGAGTAGGTAATGAACATTTAGAAAGCTTCACAGGTAACCCATGTTAAATAACAATGTTATATTCTACTGTTTATTTATATATGGTACAAATATACTGGCATTTAGTAAAAGCTAAAAGAAAAAGTAAATTAGCGATCTTATTTTTTTAGTTGGTGTAATTTTTTTTTTTAAATGTACAATGAACGTTTTTTTTTTTTTTTTGTTTTGTTTTGAATTATTTATTCAATTAAAATTTAAAATTATACTATATATGTGTGTAAAGATGATAGTCTGGACTAACTGATGATTACTGGTTTAGCATGAAATACGTATAATGGTGATTATTTATCTTTTCGGCATATATGTGTTTAGGTGTATCAGTGTTATTAGATAGAGTGGAGAGAGGTGGGTGGTATGAAAGTCTGTGCTCATATACCCTATATTACATTTATATATAGCCACAGTTATATAACAAGCCTGTGTTTCAGTTATTAAAATTGGAAGGAATAAAAAAGACATGTAGATTACAATCAGTAAAACCTTTTTGAAAGCTAATTAAAGATGGCAGAAAGACTTAATAAAAAAGATAACTTTGTAACAGAAAGATACAAAATAAATGTACAAGATTATAATCTTGTATGCTGATAAAAGGACAATAGAAAATATGTGCAGAAGTCTGAAAATTGGACATTGAATATAAAAGGAAAAATATCAGCATGATCAGGATCTTGTATTGTCTGTTTCTCTTTTGGTTGGTCCTGTATCATGAAAAGATCCAGAACACTCTACACTGAAATAATTCATCATGCTGGAATGGACCAAAGCTTTTGAAATCGTTTATCATGAAGACTTCAACCCCAAAAAAGCTTTCATGACTAGCCTTTAAAATGGACCAAAAACAAGTTTAATACTAATGGCCATAAGCTCATTTTACCTTTCATTATAAATCATGCATGGTAATCAACCGTCTACGAAAATTTGCTAAACTTACTGGTAAGTTTTGATTAATTATTCCCGATTGTGACTAAATTTAAACTTATAATATAAATCTGATAGAGACATTAATTCTTCTTATTAAATAGACTTTTGTATATGGCCTAAGAAATCTATGTGTTATGTGAACTGTGTTAATTAATTAATCAACATTGTTATCTGGATTAGCACGTAGACACCTTCCAATTTTATTTAACAATTTATCTTTAAATATTTTATTTTTTTAGAATAAAATATTTATTTCTAATGTTAACTTTTCATTGTGCGTTGTTATGGTTAGATTATTTATAATCTATTGTGCATAATATACCTTTGCCAATGCTTATTAATTAATCCCAGGGAGAAATATTCTCTAAAACTCACACACACAAAAAAAACAAATAAAGTTATGGGAAATCAAAACCCTGATCCTTTAAAATTATTTTCTTTTAAATTTATGATATGTGATGCCACAGATTTTAGCAGATTATTGTATGAATCCTGGAACTCTGATTAAAATAAATTAAAAGCTGATCCTACCAGCAGTGTAAGTCACAATAATTAGTAGACCAGTTAATCATGAAATATAGCTATGTTTTTAGAAATATGAATAAAATATTTATATTTTCCATTTTCATAGCTTGATTAACTTTCACTTCATATTGTGTAAAAAAAGGTGAACCAGAATCTATCAAAACATGAAAAACATTACTATATTATAATGGTCGGATATGAATGTGAAGATTTCCAGTCTTACCGTATCTGCCGACAGGGCACCACTAGATCATTTGAACCTAGAAAATTTATAAAGTCAACAGATATGCGCTGTTAAAATCACAACCACCAGCCCTTGCCACTAGTTCATGGAGTAGCAGAGGTTTAAAACATTTATTAAATATATTTCTTTTAATAAACAATAACAAAAGAAATCACTGTCAGTAGTAATAACACAAAAAGATTTTATGCACACACACACACACACACACACACACACATATATATATATATATATATATATATATATATATATATATATATATATATATATATAAGTGATGACACACAGACTTGAAAAATAATTATATAAAAAATATGTTTGTTTCATTATTATTTACTATTATTTCTATTTGTTTTAACTTTTATTTTTAATCTTAGAAATGTTGAGTATAGATGATCTACCCAGATGAAGCACTTAAAATACTTTCAAACATTTGATTCCAGGCTAAAGATCCACAGCCACACCAATGCTCACTTCCAGATATATATCAGCAACCAATGCAATGTGAACATGTTAGCACAGAATCATGCTGACAGGAATGTGCATCTGAACAGTGTGATATTATTTGAAGAAACATGACCTTCATCAGTACAGGAATTTACATCTGTCTGGCTAAGAAATCATGCATGTAATATAATAAAAGAATAATTCTTTGTGTGGATGGAAGAGTGGTCTATCTTGCCATAATAATTCTCCCAATCCATAGAGCCAGATGGGTCAATTGTGTAGGAAATACATCTGCGTCCATTTCAACGATATGACTACCTCTTTGGGGTCATGCATTCAGTTGGACTCATCCTAGATGCTAACACACTTCACATTACATTGATATAAACATCCATTTATCTCTCCACCAGCATTGACACAACTATGAAACAAATACTCCGAAATCAAAACCACTTTAAAACTAACATATCTTTAAACGAGTCTAGCAGCCATCTACACTCAACTAACATTTAAATCATTTTATTAATTTAATTCTAGAAAAAAATCTTTAGTTTAAGGTTTTAAAATCACTTCAAAATGACACATTATACTTATTTTTTTTTTTTACTACAAATATTATTTAACCTACTTTTCTTTTAAATTTAATAATGCACAAATAACGATAAGTATTTTCATCTTTAAATTTAAGTTTGCAATCGCAAACCCCTACCCTATTACAAACATATATTAAGCATGAATAAATAAAAGTAAAACAATACATATTTTAAGAAATTACATTTCAAACTTTAGATAAGACTTTTAAAATTTCAAAGTTTATAAAATAAAGTTCTGGTTTGATTTGGAAAGAAAGTTTATAGTTCATATTTAAATAAAATTAAAGTTCAGAGATTTTAGATTGAAGAGTTTATATTTCATATTTATAATTTATACTTTCCTTTCTCCATGCTCATTCCTTTGTGATGAAGACCTGAGTTATGCAAGGGCCATTTCTTGTGGATGATGATGATATTATGAAGATTTCCAAAGATGTTTTATGAAGACGGGTCCAGTGGTTCACAGCCGGATGTACCAAAAGAAGCACAGTGAAGCTGATTACATCTTGGGTGATGGTGATAATAGCTTTTTAAAGTTTTATTTCTACTTTCAGCAAAGATGAATGCATTTAAATTTTTAATTTTCTAATTCTCTAACTAATTAGTTCTTTTTAATTCTTCTTTTTATAGTCCTCAGGCACCTTATCTCTGGAATGCAGGATCCATCAAACATATTCCATATCTCTATTTCATTGGTTTATTGAGTTTGTGACCAAGTAGATTTGGGTTTGTGGCAAAGTAGATTTTGGGTTTCTGGCTACCTGGATTTTTCCACTGAGGTCTGTGTCTATATCTTTGGGCAGGAAAAGAAAATGTTTTGTTTCTATTCAACTTTCTAATAGTCATATTGCCCCAAGGATCTGTTTGTAATTTTTATTTTTAAAATTAAAACTCTCTTCATTATTTTTAAAATCAAAAGGTTTTTTTTATTATATTTTATTTAAAGATTAAAATCTTTGTTTTAATTCTATAATTTTTTAAAGCTTATTTCATTTTAATATTTCAATCAAACATATTAATAAATTAATAATTCGTTATTTGTGCATTTTGAAAGTTTGTGTTTTTAATTCTGTATTAGATATTTACAAAAAAGTTAAGTATAAGTTAAGTATTAAAATTTAAATGTAACACACACACACACACACACACACACACACACACATATATATATATATATATATATATATATATATATATATATATATATATATATATATATATATAACCATGTGGGTTGTTAGATCGAATAGGAAACATTATCTAGCATATAATTTTTACTCTTTAGTGGAAATAGAAAATAGTGAATAGCAACATTTAAAAATAAACCCATTGCTAACTTCTTATACATATAAAATATGATGCAATTATTTATTATAAGTTTATATACTCCACTGCTTTTTAAGTAATGCTCCACACTGATCCCCTAAGGCAGAGAAGCATATTACCCAGAGAGTACTTATGACCAAGCCAGAGCTATATAAGATACATAACTATGGCTAAATTTCAAGGACATAGATATTCTCGACTGCAAAATTCAACACCTATTATTCAAAGCACTTTTTAATTACAGGGTAAACTCCAGGCACCAGTTAATTACAAAAGCAACTTATATACCCTGAATAATGGCAAACTAATTCAGAACCTAAGAAATCCCAACTATATCAATCAAAAGGGTAGTATAATAAATTGCTGCTCTAACTTCCCTGCTAAATTGTTTTATAGTAGTATAATTAAAAGAAATTGACTGACCAATAATAAGTTGTATAATAATTTATTTTAAATAAAGTGTTGAATATAACTTGTAACTAATTTTATAAATCTTTTAATTAATATAAACAATGATTTATAATATCTCAGGCACACACATATTATAATAAAACATAATAACATAAAGCAATAAAGATATGTACACACACTTAAACTTGCACATCAATAGTTCATTTTATGCATGCTATAATGTTTATTTCTTTTATTGACACTGAAGGCTTCAAAGTTTGCAATGGCTACATTAAGTAATATCAAAAATTGAAATAAGAGAATGTTATTCATCACCTATAGAATTTTAAAACTTGAGACTTTCTGCTGTTTGCTGCTGCATGTGTGTTTTACTAACTGTTTGGATTTTATGCTTCTGTTGAGGTTCTAATGATTGCTATTCTGTGCTACTTCTATTTTAGGCAGTTAGACATTTCTGGTGACTTCAAATTTTTAAATGGACATTGCTTCTATTGGGCAGACTGCTGATGTTCTGTCAGACTGAGGCTGGAGGTCATTGCATGTCATGAAATCTGCTTAACACTGCATTGTTTTTATTAGCAAATACATATAACAGGTGATTGACAAAATTTTCAGCCTTATTTATATGCTGACCTTGTTGTTATTCTTTTTAATTAGTTTTTGAATTTGTCCACTGCTTTGATTAAATTTTTTTGATAAGATACCTTTTAATTAATTTTGTTTATGGATTTTAATTAGTAGCCATTGCTAATCCAATCATTGCGGGGTTTTAGTTATACACTTTCAATTATTTTAATATTTAACTTTCATACTTTAATTTTTCAATATGCACACATTTTATTATGTTCTTTATATTTAAATACAATTTTTATTCATTCACACATATATTTATTTTATTTTAAATAAATGAAAAGAGGGATTTGTTTAGATTTAAGATTTCCTTTTTTTAATAGTTTACATTTTATAAGCTAAATTTCCCCTCCCCCTGAATTACTCTTTAATTAATTTGTAAAAGTGTATGGATGACCATTTAATCTTCCCTCTAATTGTTTTTTTTTTTACTATTATTGTTCAAACTATTAAAATTTATATGAATGAATGATGTTTGCCTTTTGGCGATCTGTGCTTATATGAAGAAACTATTTAAAATTTTATAGATTATTTCTTTCAAATGAGATTTTTTAATTCAATCATTTCTTAATAAAATACTCTGCAATAATTTTGTTTTAATAATTATAAGTTTTTATTTACATAATAATTGCAGATAATTTTAATGTAGTGTACTTCATTGGTGGTATATTATACCACCCTCCATTGGAAAGTAAAATGTGTCTCTTGACCTATTTTATCTTTGCCAATTTCTCTCCTTTTTAATAGTATTTGCTGTAATCATTAATTATTATTATCTTCTATTTGTGTTTTTTCCATTGCATATTCCAGAAAAAACTTATTTCATTTTGTGACCTACAGTTTTGATCCTTTATTGGACCTGACAATTGTCTGTTCAGTGGCTCTGTTTCTCTTTTTATCAATTTTAATGACCAGGCATTATCAGTTCCCTTCTTTTCCATGCCCTGTGTCACCACAAATAGGATGTCACTGTATTTTCTTTTTATTATATATGGGCCTTTGTAAATTGGTTGGAACTTCTAAATGTATTTCTCAGGATTGTTAACAGGGTTGGATTTATTCATGACCTTGTCTTCTATTCTAAAGCTATTCTATACCCTTCCTTGTCTCTTTGCCTTAATTCACCCATCTTCTTTAGTTTACTATAGGCTCTGATTTCACTGGCAACCTGGTTCTGAATGGGTATGGTTCATCTCTTCCAAAATGAAGCCAGAGGGGTTTGAACCTGGTTGACTCATTTTGACCAGTTTCTCATATTAAGAATATACAGGAATTATTTCACCCATTTTCAGGATTATCAAGTATATATACATGAAATAGATGACCCAACTCTCTCATGACCTTTTCACATGGGTTGGACTGTGAATTGCATATTGATGTATGGGTTTTATTCCATGTCTCTCTATTAACTTTTTCCACTCATCAGATACAAATGGAGTCCCATGGTCAGACAAAATTTATCTGGAGTTCCCACTGTTCCGAAATGTCATTACACTAAAACCCATATGGTTTGTTATACAATTTGCCCGATCCACAGGATATGCTGCCACTAATTTTTAAAACACATTTTAAGCCATAATGAGGTATTTCATTCTATTAAATGAGGGCAGAGACCCGTAAAAATCTATTGCTAATAAATTATTCAGTTATTGCATGTAAATGGGCTTCAATGGCTTTAACTTAGATGCATTAAGTGATTTTGTCCTTGAGCTTATTTGACACTCATTTATAACATCTAAAATACTGCCATATATACCCAGCCAGTAGAATCAAGGGCTTAACCATCGCTCAACTCTACTTGCTCAATAATGTCCATATTTTTGGTGTATATACTTAATTATATTTTTTCCTCATTGTGACCAGAATAATGACTTTCTTTGTTTATCATTTTCCTTTTTATATTGCAACAGCTTCTCATGTAGGCAGTAGCCTTTCCTATCTCTCCCCAGAGTATTATTTCTTGTTTTCATCACAGGCTGGTAACATAAATACATCATTATTTGCTGACAATAACCATCCTCACTTTGCCACTACTTTAATCTATGAAGGTGATTTTCTGCTTTACTGCCTTTATCTATTTCTGTTGCAGCATTGTTTCCTCTATTGCAATTTAAATGACATTGGTCTTCTTCTGCAGGGTATTAGCGTATTGTGTCTGGTACAACATTTTCTTTATCTTGGCAGTCCCTCACACTATAATTAAACAGTTGTATTCTCATCCTTGGTGTTCACCTTAAGATGGCATTGATGCTAATCAAAAACATATACATATAACGATTTTGGGCCTGACCTAAATGATCGATTTGATCTAAAAAGATCTGATTTCTTAGATTTGTAATAAAATATTCTACTAACTAATACTATTATATGATGTTAGTTTTTTTCATTTTTGTAAATGTTTACTAATCTTATCTTGTTTTTGAGTTTGTGTGTCTTTAAAGTTACGGTGTTTTTCTAATTTTTTTTTTTGACTTTACGTGTGTCTTTTTAAAGTTACGTTTTTTTTTTTTTTGCAATAGTAAATCAATACTTTTATTCAAACACAAGACATAATAAGTAAATGTTTATTAATCTTATCTTGTTTTTGAGTTTGTGTGTGTGTCTTTAAAGTTACTGGGCTTTTTCGAATTTTTTTTTTTTGGACTTTAGGTGTGTCTTTTTAAAGTTACAGTATTTTTTTTGCAAGAGTAAATCAATAATTTGATTCAAAAGCAAGATGTAATAAGTCAATGTTTGTTAATTTTTGATTGTTTTTGAGTTTGTGTGTGTCTTTAAAGTTACGGGGCTTTTTCTCATTTTTTTTTGGGACTTTATGTTTGTCTTTTTTTTTAAAAGTTACGGTATTTTTGATCAAGAGTAAATCAATCATTTTATTAAATAAGCAAGACATAATTCTAAATCTATCAAAAGTAATGTAATTTATATACTACAATTTAGAATTGATATCTGACTACTATTAATAAGGACCGTCATTAAAAGACTCGATTAGAAAATGATACCCGACTAATTTCCATTTTCTTTTTTTTTTAGACAGGGGATGGACAGTAATAAATCAGAAAGTGGGTTGTTTTTGTTAACTCTGTCTATATAAAAAGGGTACCATTATTGAAATACTAAATTTAAAAATGATAGCTGACTAATTTGCATTTCTTTTGACAGTAATTAATCAGAAAGTGGGTTTCTTTTTTTTTTTGGTAAATCTTGTGTATATATAAAAACAAACCATAATTCAAAGACTCCATTGAAATAATCAAACCCCATTGAATTTGCTTTTTTTTTTAAAGACAGTAATTAATCAGGAACTGGGTTGTTTTTGTTAGTGTGTAGATATAAAAACTAATCTTATTTTGAAATAATAAATGTAACAAAACAAATAAAAAAATAATACCCGACTAATTTTATTTTTTGGACAAGTAATTCCTAATAATTAGACAGTGGTTTGTTTCTGTTTGTGTGTATATATATATATAGCGAAAGTAACTGGTCATGGACAAATTCTCGTGAAAACGATACTTTTCGCGTGATCCTTTATTTTTTTTTCCCTTTTGCACCCTTAAAAGCAATTTTTGAGGGTTACCCCTTCGTAATGGAATCTTCAGGACATTATTACTAAACTTACAAGAGTAAAGTAAGTTACAACACATTAAAAAAATAGACGTCTTATCAAATTTTAAAAAACTACGACTGCTTCAAAGACACACACTCTTACATGAAACTACAGAGAAAATAGATATTCTACTATTACGAGAAAATGATAAACAAAATCGACTACTACAGCAGCCAATCAAGGCATTTCTTCCTCTTTGCTTTTAGCATAGAAAAAAGCCATAACTGGCAGCCGTTGGGAACTCTTTCTGTGTTTTGTCATAGAAAGAAGTCTCTTTGTGTTGGCTTCTGTCACCGCCGCCTCCTTCGTCCAACATAACATGATGATTTTTCTGCATTTATAACATAGAAAAATTCCTCTTTTGTTGGGTGAAGGCCAGTGAAATGGTATATTTCTAGAAATTTACCTAGAAGTAGCAACATCTTAAGGCAAACACCAAGGATGAGAAAACAACCAATTAAACTTCTGAAGAAACAAACTCCACATTATTATCTGGCTGTTGGTAAGGAAGCTATGATTTAGAACCTTGAGGCTTTTATGGTCAGTAATTACAATTACCTCGGATCCTATCAGATACTGACAAATTTTTTTAAATGATCACACAATCACCATGGCCACTTTCTTGGTTATGGTGTCATTCATTTTAGAACTCTTCAATAATCAGCTAACAAAAAAGGACCCCATGCTAACCCCCATCTTGTATTTGAGACATTGTAGCCCCCAATCCAAAACCACTGCTGTCGGTTTGCACAAAAATCAGCTTCCAAAAGTCAGGGTATCACAACATAACCTTTTCTATGAACACTGTTTTCATGTTTTGAAAGCTACATTTGTGGTTTTCAGTCCACACCCACTATTTTTTTTTTTTTTCACAATTGCAGCAATGGTTCTATAACATTTTTTTTGTAAAGACAGTTATAGAAATTGCATAACTTGAGGAAAGTCTTTACATGACTTTTGTTTTAAGGCCTAGGAAAATCTTGGATTACCTTAACTTTCTCAGAATTTGATCAGATTTATTTTTCACTAATGATGTAGCCTAAAATTTCTTCAGTAGTCATTAAATTACTTTTATTTAAATTAATTTTTATTCTCTTTTATTTGCACTTGTGCAACAGCTGTTTTAAATGTGTGAAGTGCTCCTCTATACTTTTGCATGCCAATACAATATTGTCTACATACATTACTATTAAACTTTTGATATGGTCTGATAACACATGATCAAGACACTGTATAAGTCCTGCTCCACTCTTTTATTCCCAAAGGGAATCCAGTTAAAATTATATGTACATCCATTATATTTAAATGTGGTATATTTCTGATCCTCTGCATGAAGGTTAATTTTCCAATAGCTGGCAGTTAAGATGAACATTGAAAAATTTTTTTTCTGAAATTTTGATAACAATTCACTCATATGTGGAGGAGCATTAGTATCAGATATTATCTTATTTAATTGTCAGACATCTAAATACAACCAAATTGATCCATCTTTTTTTGCTGTTATGATAGGTTATTAAATGGAGATGAATATTTAGATATGATTTCCCATTTAATCATTTTGTCTATCTGTTCTTCTACTCCATGCCTATATTTATGTAATATACAATATGCATGTGCTTGATTTGGCTGATCTTTCATGAGACTTATCCTGTGTTTATATCCTTGGATCACCCCAGAAATCTCAGAAAACAAGTTCTCATATCTGTTTAGTAGCTTCTCCAATTGCTCCCTTTGATTATCATTTATGTATCATGACTCATCCACACTTTTCCTTATCTCTGTTTCCATTCTTGTGCTTGGGCATAAACAATTCCTGCACTTTGTGCACAACCTTTTTTATTAACTTCATCTTTAAGGTGTTTTGTAATTGGAATTATTGTGTTCTTTATTTCTGCCCGACCTCATTAATAAACAAATACACAGCCTATTTTGTACCTAAAGCCCAAGTTTAATATGAACTCATGACCAGACCCTCCAAAATCAACAATATATGGCTATATTCTTCCTCTGCCAGGTGTATTTTCACCCATGCCCACTTGGATGCCAGCTTCATTCTTTTAGCAATAGCCAGCAAAACATATACCATGTTCCATGACAATATTTTAATTTCCAGGCCAAAGTCACTTATTTTATTAAACATTTCCTGTGACATTACTGATATCTGACTTCCCAAATTGAATAGGGCACTAGTTACAATCTCTCCTATTATCTCTACCTTTGGACAACTCTGATATGCCATTATTTGTGTGCTCTTTTCTCCACTAAACACTGTTTTCATTACTTGCATGCAAACAATTTCTGCATTTCCATCCTCATTCTGACCTTCCACTACACCCCTATTGTTGACCAGTTCCATTAATACTTTAGCCATCTGCTCCATCTGATTGCCAATCATTATTTGTTCTACATTCCCAGGTAAATCATGCTTAACTATACATGTAATATGTTGCTCTGACAATTAGCATTCTATGATTGAACTTAAGTTTGCTATTTGTCTACGAAAAAATATAATGAGTAACTCCCCTGGAAGCCACCTGTCCTGCTCTACCTGGAACTTAATCTTTTTCCTGAAGCTCCTCCCCCCAATAATTTTCCAACAACAAACACTTGTATGCATTGAACATTGCTGGTTTTAAACCAAATGAGTTTCCACCAGAGTTGAGTTAATACCTGTATGTGACTGCAACCTAGGACAATTATTGCTCCATCACTTAACCTATTCATGGTACAATAGAATTCCAGCTCTCTAAGTGTTCACTTGGATCCTCCCCTCTGTTTTCTGAAAATGTTTTTATTTTTAGTAGCTGATTTTCTGCCTCCATTTACATATATGCACCCATGTGTTTATATTATCCTGTTCTTTTTCTAATTCATCTACTCTTTTTATTAATCTCTCCAGCTCTATATATTTATCCATCTCTCTCTCTCTCCCTCCCTCCCTCCCTCCCTCTCTCTCTCTCTCTCTCTCTCTCTCTCTCTCTCTCTATATATATATATATATATATATATATATATATATATATATATATATATATATATATATATATATATATATATATATATATGAGCACAATATCTATTTATATACACTCTCCTTTAATATAAATTTAACATTAACTGGTTATTTATTTTCTTAAAATGGTGTTATACAACCACCTCCAATTCCCTGTTTTTTTCTATACCCATCCTCAATGCTCTAACTCCACCCAAAATATATGTCTTTACTTTCTCTCTTTTGATTTAATTTATATAAAGTTGCACAATGTAGTTATTACTTATTCCATATTTGGTTATCTTATATAATCTATTATTTGAAGTTATATTGTAACGGTATATAAAGGTTTTATTCTATTTTACTGATGTTTTATATTGTTTTTTTAATAAATTGTTAACATAAAAATAGATGATTAATATTTTAAAAGGGCACATAACTATGTGTTGAAAAATGCTTTTTATGTATAATTTTTTTTTAATATATATATTTATATAGCTATTGTTTATGTTTTTTTTTTATAATTTATTATAGTAGTTATAATTATCTCATTGAAAATCGAATATCACTCTAAATAAAATCAAGTAGCCTTCAACATAAATGAGAGCATTCTTTTTTAACATAAAATGATGGTTCAAAATGTGGAGTGCAGGGAGTGAAGTTATAAAAATATAACATATTTTGTTTTATTACACATGTGAATAAATTTATGCTTTTACATTTTTAAATTAATTAGTGATAATTAAAATAATGGATTGTAATCAAGTGATTAATTTGTAAAAAAAAAAAAAAGGCTAGGTACAGAAAAATTAACTGCTTTTATTAATCAGACTTTGGTTGACGTTATTGCACCATATTAAGAAAAGTATTTAAACCATCATTTAGAAAAGAAATCCAAGCCATTAACAAATATCGCAATTTGTTACCGAATAAAATAGAATTCAGCAAAAATAAAAATAAAATAATACATTATTTTCATTAATAATAATTTTATTATGAAATGTTGCTTTGCATTTTTTTTCCAATATCTCCCAAAGGGACTTGCTTTCAAAACAATAAATATAATATTTATTATTATTATTTTTGTTTTATCTGTAATACATTTGCAAACATCCCATATAATAATTTCAGTGTGAATAGTTCGTTATGCTTAGTAAGGGCTATACAACGCTTATTAAAATTTATTATCATTTTATACTTTAAATCTTATAACTACATCGTTTCAGGGTAAAAGAATTGTGTTGTTATATAGTGAATCATTAAGGATGTAAATATTAGAAGTAGGTATTGGTAATCTTCATTTGTTATGTGAATGATTTGAATAATAACCTTGCATATTTGGTTTTGGTGTATGCTGTTATAAGTATATTTTTTTATTTCTGTAAGAGATGGTAAATTTCTCTTATAACAAACTTGTTTTATCTGAGAGATGTGAATACCTCTCATTGTGTAGCTATTTCTTTTGTATATAGGAGTTGATAAAATTCCTCTTATTATATGTTAAATGAGAATATACATGAATACACATAGTGATATGTTTATGTTTGTTTTTCCATTTTACTAAGTTATGCCATTACTTGCGATTTTAACTTAGTTAGTTCAGAAGCTTCATTTATTAATTTTGCATAAATAGATAACTTGATATGAGAAATACATATAGAAGCTATGGTCTAATTTATTTATTTTATTAGTAAATAATTATATTTTTATATAACCCTAGTTAAGATATTTTTATGGAGCGCAAAAAAAAAATGTGAGTATAAATAGCATAATTTCACTTTTGATTTTTAAAATTTTTTTTAATATTTGAAAGGTTGTAGAAATTTCATAAATGTGTTTGTTATTAATGATAATACAAAATCACCTAAGGGTCAGTAAAATGTATATATTTTTACTAAATATGATTTTTGTATATTTTCTTTATAGAGTCAATACTTATCATTAATTTATGGTCACATGCATCAGATCCAAAATGTGATTTTAATATTTAATCTGAGATATGCATACACTAATATTTTCTTTCTTTCCCTAGCCATATTGAATTGATATTAGATATTATAACATTGTAATACAAAAAGTTAAAAGGATTATGTTTATATTACAAAAAGTTTTATAATTATTTGTTAACTTATTCTAAATACATTTTGATATCAATAAAATACCTCTTTGATTTACACATGTATCAAATATTTAACATTTTATAGTTTTATCTAGCCAAAAGTGAGAGATTTTTTATTATTGACTTATTATTTATAGTTATGGTTTTGACTTATCCAATTCATAGGAAATATTATATAAGAAAATCCAAGCTCACTTCCACATTATCTTGATACTTACAATACAATTTTACTACCCAAATATGTAGAATATATGTTGTGACCTTGCCATTTTATCACAGTTCATTATAAATAATTAATGTAGTCAATTTTATAAACAAAACAAAAATTATCTAACAATTATTATATTAGGTTATTTTTGTCTTGAAGCAAGTAAAAAATATAAGGTTTAATGAGTTAAAAAGCTTATTTAAATCATGTTAAAGCTATTGTAACGAGCACAGATGTTCATTACATTGTTGTTGTTTTTTTATTTATTAAACATGAAAGTAAATTAAAAAGTTCGCATTTAAAAATTTTATTTTAGAATTAAAAATTGAAATTAAATATCATCTTAAACTCTTATATATTAAATCGCACAGATAATGAAAAATTATTAAAATAAAACTTTATTAAAGAAAAAGTATTTTAAAACTAAATTTTAAAAAGATTTGGAGATGAAATTATATCTTTAAATTTATCTTTAAATATATTTTTGATTTGGAAAACAGGTTAATTAATCAGAAATGGAAATGATTGTTAATTAGTTAAATGTAAACCAGCCTTCGGCATTTAAATGTAAAAACACCAGTCAGATAGGAAAACAATAGAAACTGTTAGCAAATAAGAAGAAATCCCTATGGAATCGGACCGCAGCGAAAGGACCATTGCATCGGTGACGTAATGTAAATTCAATCCTTCACATTAATATAAAAGGAAAATTTGGAAATTATTAATCAGTGAGTTATTATGATTATTACGATGTGACAGATAGATGTTAGTGCGGAGGTGCGGGAGAAGAGATTGAAGGACGCACGTTCAATCCCTTCAGTTTTGCTTGTAAAGAAAGAGAAATGAACTATCGTTTTTCTACATGGAGGACCAGTTAAAACAAAAATCTCCGGATGGATAAATAAATCGGCCTTCAGAATATTAACCTCTTTAGGACGGTGTGGGAATTTACATTCATGGCAAGCAACGAATAAAGTTGGACGTTTTAAAAATTGTAAGAACAATATTAATTTGAAAACACTAAGAACTTTAAATTTTAAACTTTTCTATATTTAAATGATTGCAATATGATCCTATCTGACCAAACTAAATTCTTTATTAATAGTGTTATTTGATGTATTTTTTTTCTTATTTATGTAAAATCATTTCCATTTATTTATTTTTTATTCTTTAAATTTTTATCATGATTTTTTTTGTTTTCGTTAAATTAATTATATAAATGTTAAACTTAAGTCGGGCGTGAATGGCTGTATAGATTTGTAAAGTTATATTAGGGGAGGGTAATCTTAGGTTATTTGTTTCGTGGTTAAATTGGGTCAATGGATTGGATATATTGGTGTGATTAGTAGATGTAATATTGATTCGCTATGGGCAGAATCGCTTCATACACCGCACACTTCCGTTTGCCTATGGAAGGAATTATAAGATGGAGAACGCAGTTCCTTTCTATGGAGTTTTTTTTTATTGTTCTTCTCGTTAGATAGATGTAATATTCCTATCTGATTGAGAGTCAATGTCTTTTCTTAATCTTTTTGTGCTGCCGTAATTTATTACATTGAATACATCGATATATCAGATGAACTGATGCCAGTTTGACTACGAATTTTAACCTAAGGTTAAATAGGGATAGAATGTTTATTTTCAAAAGCAAATCTATGTGGTCTATTCATACTTGACCCTAAATAAAAATGCATTAAATTTAAGTTGTTTATAGACGCTTGCATGGATTGGTTATCGGTTAAGTATGTTTTGGGTTTCCATATTTGATCAAAATATATAGACATTCAATAAATAATGATACCTTATGGTGAGTATCAAAAATGTATTTATTCGGATGTCTTTTAAGTTATTGGTGACAATGCAAGTATCTTATGGTGAATACTATTGGGTTACGTATAAAGTTCCCTCTGCAATTGTCAGTAATCAATAATTTTGTATTTTGATCGTTTATGTTTACTTTGAAGTGTTTTTGACCGTGAAATCTATGTAACCGATCTATATTCAACATTATAAACAAGCTTTCATAAATTTATCTGTGCGAACTTAATTAAAATGTAAAATTAGAATATAATAGTAATTAAATGTAAATTAAAGTCAAAAATCAAAGTTAAAAATAATGTTAAATGTTAAAATGTAAAACTAATCTAAAATAATTTTAAATCTTATATATATGTGCATAAATAAATGTTTGTATGTTAATTACTGGCAGTGGCTTATTATATTTTATTTTTTTAATATTGAGATATAATTAGATAAGATATTATATTATTTAATCTCTGCTATTCCACTGAACTAGTGACATGGGCTAATGACCGGAATCGGAAAAAAAAAAAATTTTGACTTACGTATCTGCCTACTCTATAAATTTTTTTAGGTTCAAATGCCTAGATGGTGCCCCATAGTGCAGTTTACGTTAAGTCGCATTCTCCGGATCGTTACACTATATTAGTTAAATTTATTAGTAAATTTAATTTGAAATATAATATTTATAGTTTAATAGTAGTCAGTAATTATTAAAGTTAAAAACATAATGCTAAAATAATAATTTTAGTTATAAAATGTAATATCCTGTAAGTGTTTACAATGTATTTTAAATAGTTTTTTTATTATTTTACAGAATTAAATAATGATGTCATAGAGTATTCAATGTGTGTGCTCATCTATGTGCACACATGTTCTAGATAAATTGATTAATTTTAATTTCTGGTTGCTAAAAATAATTTATTATTTGTATTTAATGCATGTTGCAATTATTTTGTATTTTGTTAAAAAGTGTAGCAAAATTAGTGTTATATTTGTTTCAATATTTTATACTTTAAACTTATGTTAATAAAAAATAGTTTCATTATTAAAAATGTACTTAAATATAATATTTAAGTGAAGTTACAAATTAATTATTTTATATAAAAATATTAAATAAGTTTTTTTAGAAAATAAAACCAAAGTAATTTGTATGTATTTTTTTCTTCTCTGAAATTGAGTAGTCAATCAAATTATGATTGATGAAAGCTATAAATAAAGGTGGTCAGTAGTCAAATGGACTTTGTGTAATTTTATACTTTGCATTTATGCTGAATTGAAGTTAGGAGTGGCAAGAAGTGTAGTGGGGAAAAAAATCTTTGTTAGAGAACTGAGTAGTCATGTAAACCACACTACCTCTCAAGTTCAATTTCAAGCAACACTCAAAGACATTTTAGTAGTTTGTTTTTTTAATTGTACTTGTTAAAAATAGTTATATAAATTAATATTATTTAGTTTAGATATAAGATATAATTTAAGATTTATTGTGGTATATAATGTTTATTTAAATATTTATTATTATAAAATAAAATAAAAACATGGTACTGAAAAATTAATATTTTTCTGCAGAGGTAATAGATCTATAACATTCAAATGAAAGTACATCAATCAGAGATTATGTATTCACATTATTAAACCTAAGGATAGGAATTAAGATAACATGTTATTAATATGTTTTAAATTTTTATAATGGTGTTTATAAATTCATGAAAGTGATAAACAAGGTGAACCAAATAAAATGCTTATTTTATTTATGTATGACATCGTACTTGATTTTTGAACATTATGTGAAGCTATAAAATATATTTTTCTATGTCTAAATTTATTTAGATATTAGATGAAAAAAGGTTATAATATTATAAAATGGGTTGTGAATACTATATTTAATTATTAATAAAATATTATAAACAGTATCAGTTTAGATACAACTTTTCTGTTTGACCTCTGGGTTATTTTATAGAGAAAGAATATGTATGAGAGTATTTGTTATTGTGAAAAATTATAATCACTTGTCAATACTATATGAATATTTTTGATATTATATGGAATATTTTAAGATGAAGTTTAAAAATTATTTTATGTGAAAATATCAGAATTTATTTGTGATGTTGAAAAACATAATCCAAGTGTATACAAGAAATAGTAATAGTTCAGGAAAGTAGGAATAACAATGTCCTGCAGTGCTAGAGATATCTGAATGTGATACATTATCTTTTAATTTATTAAATATAAATTTGTGAATGTCTAAGTAAAATAGAGTTAACAGAGTTCTGTATATTTTATGATTCATAGTCAGTAGCATTTCTTTCCATACATTAGTAAGCATTCAGGTAGAAGCCATGAAGGAATTTAATGTAGACACAAGAATGTGTGGCCTTAATCTCTGAACCCATGTTTATATAGCTTGCTTCTAGTTATTGTACTTTTAGATCCCTCACTTTTAATCACTTTTTATCATCACTGGTTCCTTCATTGTAACTGTTATAGTTTGCCAAGTGTATGAAGAATAATGGCTAAAATTTAAAATGTCAGAATTTGTTGGAAGGGAATGAGAATAAAATACATCACAAATGATGTTTAATTAATGTAAAATAATGTTAATGGAATGATTATTCTGATTTTAAAAGTATTAATGAAATTAAAATCTGAATGTTATAAACATCAATAAAGTTGGTGTAGATTAATACCATATGGTTAATTGATTTTAGATTATTACAAATAATATGTTTATTTTAATCATTAAAGTAAACAGAGTTATAGAGTTATTATATAAGTATAATATTATACATTAAGGACTGAACAACTTATTATTATTAAATAATATGTTCTTTTTAGTAATGTCTAGTTATATTATTAAACTACTTAGATAATATATGTGAATATTTCATGGAAATATTTATAGAAATATATCATTATTTAGGAATCTTTTTATTTATTGAACTTACAATTATTTATGAATATGTTTTGGAATAATAATACTGATAATGTTTAGTAATATTAACGTTTTAGGAAAGGTAAAAGGATTACTATTGAATTGTATTATGTTTTTTTATATTATTACTTTATGAAAAATAGTTCAATTGGAAAATTATTATTATTATTATTATTATTATTATTATTATTATTATTATTATTATTATTATTATTATTATTATTATTATTATTATTATTATTATTATTATTATTATTATTATTTGTGTGTAAATATATATATATTAATTTTGAACTTTTAAAATTATTTACATATTATATTTTGTAAATTTTAAAAATCATATTTATCAAAATAAAATTGTTGAGGTTTGTTTTAAATTAATATTACGTCTTGAAAGATTATTATTTTGTTATGTCAAGTCATTATCGGTCTTCCCAACCACATTCGTGTATTATAAATTTAATTATATATTCATGTTATTGCACATAATCTATAGAAGATATTGTACAATTATTTGATTGTCGTGGGTAAAGATGTTATTTAACGAATATGGAGAAGAGAATAATGCAAATTTCTTAATAATTTGATATGATAATTATAACCAAGCTATATATTCCTTAATATGCCACAAAAAGAATAATAAGAATTTTAATACACAATAAAGATGAAATATCAAGCATCAATATACATATGGGAGGCAGTAGTGTGTTGTTAAAGTAATAAACAATTTAATAATGAGGTAGGCTGTGATATGATTATCTTAGTGATGTCATATCTAAGTCTTATAATAAGATAATGACAAGGAATATATTCGGGTTTGCAAAGTTAAATGTGTCATGGAATGAAGGAATGAATGTCTTCACATAACCCTTAATAACTATCATTAACAGGCAAGAGCAATCCACTGCACTTGTAATAAAGAAATAAGAGGACCATCTGGGTATGAAAAATAAAAGAAATGTTTCCACATTTGCATGAGACATAGACAAAGGACCACATCAATTTACATCTTCTGAAGCAGAGATATATGCCTGCTGAAGACACACAGTAAAATAATCATGAAATTAGACAATCAAGTAATGCTAAATTTATATAAAATAATAACTTTTTGGCCTTAAAATTTAATCTATAAAAATGGAAATGATATAAGTTTATAATATGGGGATATGTATTATAAGAGGCTAAATCAGGATCTACACAGTTATGATATATATATATATATATATATATATATATATATATCATAACTGTGTATATAGTATATATATATATATATATATATATATATATATATAAACTATGTTGATAAAATTATTCTCTGGTTAATTAGAGAACCGTCCCATAGATCTTACATATGTAAAGAAATATTTATATGAGAGCATAATAATAATGCATTAAATTTGAATTAAAAGTTTTAGAGAATAAACTATCATATCGCACAGTATATATTGTAATGGTATACAATATGCTGTTACATTAATTTAAGATTAAAAGAAAAACTTAAGTTTGTAAATAAAAACTAAAAGCTAAAAAAATTAAGAGTTGTTAAACATTATATATATTTGCACAGATGCAAAACTTTAAAAGTATTTGAATGTACTTTTTTATAAAAAAAGATAAAAGATCTAAATATAAAATATTTTAGAAAAAAGTAACGTAAGTAAAAATAGAAACAGGTATTAATTCATTCCTGAAATCTCAAAATGAAAATGATTGTGTTATTAATTATTAAGAAGCACACTAGCCCTTGGGGATCTTATATAATTAAAAAGTCAGATGAAAGGTATAGATAAAAATTAAAGATTATTTCCCACTCTGAAGCAGAATGTCCAATAGAAGCAGAAAACCAGTGATCGGACCCTAATGAAAATGATTGATTGTTCAGTGAATCTGGACGATGTGTATAAAAAGAAAAATATTGAAATTAAGGACAGTTCCAGCTTGATTTCATGATAAGGGTGATAAGACACACTTATTGCCCTCTCTCACTTATTTCAAATGAAAAGACTGTTGAATTATGAATGGTACTGTTGCAGACCTGAATAAAATAATACCAGGATTGAACCAGCTAAGGCCACCTTCAGATAGACTGGTCTTCAAATAAAGACATCATGGGAATTGACACCAGGAGCTGGGACTCTTCTACTGTATAAGATATAACTGAAAAATTTAAAAAAAAAATAAGAACTTTCAAGATTTGACAAGCTAAACCTAATTTTTTTAAAATGAACTTTAATCTGACTTTTCAAATCAATTAGTAGTATTTTTTATGCATCTGTTTAAGCAATCATTTCCATTTTTCTCTTTTTTTGTGTTATGTGTTAATTAAATGCATTAAATTTAAGTTGGGTATAGATGGCTGCATAGATTCGTTAACATTTAATTATGTTTTTTAATTTTCATATTTGATTAAAATATATAGATATTCAGTAAATATGATATCACACGTTGAATATCTAAAAATATATTTATTCGAGTGTCTTTTTAGTTATTGGTGTCAATGCTGCATCTTATGATTTAATGCCATTGGGTTTCTTGTAAATTTCCCTCTGCAATTACATCAATGACTTTATGTTTTGATTGTTTATATTTATTTTGAAATGTTTTTAACTGAGTAATCTATGTAGCCTATCTATATTCAACATTCTAAAGTAAAATTTCATTAAAATGCCCATCTGTGTGAATAGTTTAAAATAATAAAATTAATTTAAAAATTTATTAAAATCTAAAAAATTTTATTACTCAATTTTATTTATATGTGCGGTAATAAATATTGTTTGTGTGTTAATTACTGGCAGTGGCATATTTTATTTTTGTTAATATTGAAAAGATATTTTAGATAATAATTATTTTATAAATCTCTGCGTCTCACTGAGCTAGTGACTGGGGCTGGTGGTCGTGATCTTAAAAATGTGTATCTGCCTACTCTATAAATTTTCTAGGTTCAAATGGACTGGTGGCGCTCTGTATGGTAGATATGAAAAAGCTTCCACTTCTCCGACCATTATAATATATATATATTCTATCCTCAAGTCTAAGAAAGTCGATTGAAAATAATACGGAACCAAATAAAAAATGCTGGTGTGTTTATCTAATAATAGTACTAATAAGATTATGTATACCCGGGTGCCAAAGTGTAACTATGAAATAGTAATGCCCACCAGAGATCATCATCCATGCTTATTACTATAGGATACAATGAAGAAATTAATTAAACTGTCTCAAACAAAAAAAATAATGTTGATACATCCACTTTAATTTATTATGGTCTTAATTTTGAACTTATCAATTGTGTAAATACTGTCGTGATAAGTTATTACTACTAACAAAATAATATAGACAACTTTCTTCCACAACTTTATATAGATATATGATCTCTAGCAGTAATCACAAGAATGTTATGTATATTTCTAATATGTAAACGACTAAAAATAAGTCAGAATCGCTGCAGAGAACTCGTAACGTATGTTTATAATATATACTAGTAGATTATTATTTAATTCAAAATAAAATAAAAGAAATATTTTAAATCCTTTCCATTTAACTCAACTACTATTATTTTCGTTCTCAGTATCAATTTCTCTTAATAGTCACAATTATATAACATTGAATGTCTATATTATGTTCTTCTTTATATCTGTTTAACTGACAACACTTAACTTTATTTCCTTAAATACACATATAGGCCTGCCAATTCCAGATTAATTATTATTGTCATAATACTATTTCCCAATTTTTAACATTTACACTATTTGACTTCCAAAATAGGTCTCTTAAATTTAATAATCAAGTACTCAAACTTCTCAAGGTCTTGATCAGCTTGTGAGCGACGATTATTAATTATTACTAACTCATTACAATCCGATGGATATGATAAAATAACTTGCTAAAATAAAATTTAATGTGAGTTTACCAGTGGGAATCATATTAAATACCAAAAGCAGAAAAGAGATTTTATGTCTAATCTTAATATTCATTACGTTGCAACAAACTCTATAACTAAGTTTAACATACGTGAATTAATTCTCTTATTTTATTTTGTATCATCTGTTTGCCAAAATTAACTAGTACTTTTTAAATCTAGGACATTTAATAAGTCGGGTATATTCTTGATCCACATGAAATGACCTCCCCCCTACAAAAACCTTTTTTTGGTTTTATAAAGGTGAATTATGGAAATGAATTATGAAAATCAACAAATATAAGACGATTCATAAACTTAAATGTGATCAGGTATTGACACATTATATTCATACCTCGTTTATAAAATTGGTTATGGTAGTATATACAATATACCTTTTATAAGGAGGTGTAAGGTTTTCTATATCCAATTATTAAAATCCAAGAAACATATGTAAATTTATAACAATAACAAAAGTTTATTATACTTAAATAAGAAAAGAAACATGCATATGTAGTATCACAACGATCTCAAATATTATATCCATTGTAAAAATTAAAATTTAATTTTTTTACCTAATGAAATTCACATTAACTGCGTTTTCAGATTAGCATGAAATTATTCTAATATGATATACTATTTAAGCATTATAAATAATAATAATAATAATAATAATAATAATAATAATGACGACGATGACGACGACGATGACGACAACAACAACAATAATAATAATAATAATAATAATAATAATAATAATAATAATAATAATAATAATAATAATAATAATAATAATAATAATAATAATAATAATAATAATAATAATAATAATAAACAAAAAATATGTACTTTCATATTATTTAAATTTCAAAATTAAAACTTAATCATTGTTTGACCCATAGTTCAACTTAAATGTTTAAGTGCTTAAGCACAAAATTAGAATTCCCCATTTAAATATAAATATGATATTATCGTATTACTTTAACCCAACACCCTATTCAATTTCTTGTCCCACTTCACTACAATAAGGGTAAGTTTAACTACTGCAATAAGCAATAAGATATTTTATTCTCTATGTGAAGATAATATTATATCCAAATTTTCTGAACATTCATTAATTGTAAGTAATTGTTTGAAATAAAAAAAAAACAATAGTTTTATTTCCATGCATACTAAATATTCACTGCTATTCCTCTGTAATCCTGATCATTAGGTTACCAATCTAGCAACAGTATTCATCTGGAAAGGCAGCTAGTATGTGGCCACAGTTTGCTTTTTTTAATTTTTACCTTCCATAAATTTTGAGTATAAATCGGCCAGAGTATAAATTAAAGCAAATCTCTGTCATCTCCCACATCAACACATACATCTGATTATAACCTTAAGCCTGCCATAGCAACTTTTATACTACCTTGCAAAATCTGTCCATACATTCCATATCACTATGCAGCACTTCACAATGCACACATTAGTGCCTTTATAAGGAAAATTAAACAAATTATTCATAATTTTCAAATGATAGCATAAACTAGGGAACTTCCTTCTTTCTGAGGCTGAACATTATGTGAGGAACTAATCTCTGCACATTTACTTTTAAAAGACATACAAAACATTTTACCATAACTATGTAAGTAATTCTCTATTTAGATGATAAATATAAATGGAGCTAGGATCAAGTCCTTGATCTCCAAATACCTGCGTACATAGTAATCAAAGGATGAGATATCTATTCTCTATCTATTCCTTAGAGATGGTACAATAACTCTACCTCAGCTATAATCAATATTTACAGCTTCACACATACACATAGGGTTATCATATTATTCTTGCAAAATGATAAGTTTTAACTGACCATGAATCAAATCCATGGAACTATATTAATTTTAAAAATCAAGCAACCAGCAACACTCATCCAAGATTTATGATCAAAACAGATTACATATACTTGTCAAGCCATAGCAATGACTATTCAAATGAAATTCACAAATCTAACAATAGCACATAATTTTGCTTTGAAATTTTTTTTTTTTCATATGACAAACATATAAGCTTTCATGTTTTCTTTTTTATTATACTTTACCAATTTCTTTTATTAAATTTCAATAGTTTCTTATGGGGTCAAATAATTTTTTTAATTACTATGAATGTAAACTATCTACTAAACATAACAACAAATATATAAATAAAAGGCAAAATAAATAAATAAATAAAATATTATGCATTGTCTTTTTGGGTTCCTTCGAAGCTAAATTTGAATATTTTGCAAGGTTAATACCAATTTAACAGAAAAATACTTGCATATTATACATAAGTGCTATTTACCATTATTTGTTTCATGACCATGGCAAACACATTAGATTTATCTCACTTTAGCAATTATTGAAGTACATAAAAATATTTTCATCCAGGATGTAGTTACATTAATAATTGGTATTTTCATATTTAATTGTGATAATTCAAAACTGTTGAAAAATAGTCCTGCATGTTACTTTCGTTTTTTATTTTACACTTTTTTCTGGGTTCGAATCCAGATGCTTGGTTTAACACATTTAGTCCATAACACTATTTTTCCATGCTTCATTTTCTGAGTTTTCTTTTAGGAGAAAAAATATTCAAATAAAACCAGTGTTCTAGATGCTATATTTTCATATATATTCTTAGGTTTGAATTCATAAGTGATGAATAATAATAATAATAATAATAATAATAATAATAATGATGATGATGATGATGATGATGATGATGATGATGATAATAATAATAATAATAATAATAATAATAATAATAATAATAATAATAATAATAATAATAATAATAATAATAATAATAATAATAATAATAATAATAATAATAATGAATATTTTAACTACATCTCCAATTAATAGTATTAAAACCCAGTTATTCCTTGAAGTTTTAATTAAGCCATGGATAAAATACAGTAGTATTAAATGATTGTTCCTGAGATATCTACTTTCAGATGAAAGTTTAAAAGCCAAATATAAAGAATGGGGTATAATGTCATAAACTTTTTGCTACAAATGAACCTGGTCATTATCAATTTCAAAGGAGAGGACGGTACACCCATCTACATCTTTTTAGCCCTTCATATCAAGTTATAACTATACACTTCATAAGTTTAGCCAGCTATTATCTGAGGCAAACAATCAGAGTAGAGAATTATCTTCCCAGGTTCATTTGCACTAGCTTTTATAAAAATAAGCCATCTGCAAATTTTGCTTTTATTCTTTCTGTCTATCGATTTCTACTTCAGACAACCTTTGACAACATTTATTAAATGTTGGTGTTGGTTTATTGACTTCAGCTCTCATTATGTTTACCTTATCTTTTTCTACCATTATCTTGTCACATTTTCCCACTTTGATCTATGAGAAATATAATCAACTAAAAAAATATAATAGTGGGTATTTTATAGAATTGATTTTTAATAAATATTTTTTTCTAAAACTTAAAATTAAATTTAGAACTGAAAACAATAACCAATTCCTGTAAAATCCATACAAAATAAATTCATTTTTACATTACACTCACAAATAGTGTACAGTACAATGCATAAATTTCTCCAAAAAATATCTATATATACTTCATATACACACCCATGCATGCACATATCCATAATACTAAATAGTGATCCACTTGTTCATATTCTTATTAGTACAACATATCCTTCATTATTTTCTGATAATTTAAACCTATTCTCTTAAAAAAAGTGTCAAACAAATAATATCTATCATTTTCATTTACAAATATTATGATTAATATAAATCAACATTGTAATATATTACAGTGTGCACAATAGTCAATCCACTTTCCCTCTACATAAAAAATTTGCTATAATTTTACATAAAATACAAACATACTTTTCTCTATATTTTAAATTCTAGCTACATGGTCATTGGTCTCTCTAAATAAAGCTTTTAATTGTTTTTGGCTTTAAAAAAATTATTCGGATATAGCTATCTACTAATCCTACTATTTATTTCCTAAACATTAGTTTCTTTACAAAAAGAACTAAGGATTACATTATATATTTGTCAAAAGAATTAAAAAAAAAGTTTTAACTTTCAACTTTGAACATTAAATTTCATTTTAAAACTGCTGGTTGTTTATAAATCACTTGCACACAGTATAAATCTTTAATTTTCTTTTTCCAAATCAGAAATAAATTTTGCTTTTAACATTTTAACACTCAATCTTAAATTTTAAATTTGAAAGTTTTATATAAACCATTGTAATTGAGTTAATGTCTAAATGCCATTTTGAAAGAACCAATTTTAAATAGACAGGTTTAAAATCGCAAATAAAACATATTAGAATCAATTAGGGATATAAAAGTCTTGATTTGACAGAATTACTGGACTGTTATATATATATATTTAATCACAGAGATAAATTTACTAAATGTTCTTCTTCATTTGATTTTTAAATAATAAATTTATCAACTTTAAAAAGGTTTGAGTATAATATAATAATCAATCTTCCTAAATATGTACAATTAATTAAGTGTGTGTTATAATACAATGAGAAAAACATGTATTAACAACATCATAAGACTATTTTATATACTACTAAAAGAAACACATTTTAAATAACAGTTAATAAATAACTTATTTAAAGCAAAGAAAACTAATATTATGGAGGTTTTTTATCATTTACCAGATACTTTCAATGGTCTGTAGCATTGTATACTGGTGGCAACGCAGGGTCTATGTCAGCAACTTTGGATTGTTAAATGTAAGCAGGGATTTAATGGCATTGCATGCTCTAGGACGAGGGTAGTCCATACTCCACTCCACAAAAATGGCCAGAGAAATCATCGCAAGCTACTCACTGATCATAACAGCATAAGAAAAACATTTTCAAACCCTACAAAAAGTTTACACTATCTCATCCAGAATTAACCATAATAATAACTTTCTTTTTTTGCCCTATATCTATATCAAAAATAAAGCCATCCAGATCTTTCCAAAATTGATTAATTAATTTCAAAAGAGAAAATTATTTTCTTTACTATCTAAAAATATCTTGCTGATCACAATCTAAATCTAGTTTAATTTAATTTTTTTTTAATAATTGCATTTCTTAATAAAATTCCAAATGTTTTGATTTTATCTTATCCTTACATGTAATTACATGTTTTCTCACCTTTTGCCTCAAATAATTATAAAATTAAAACTTAATTTGTATTCTTTATCATTAATTGATTGTAATTACTGAGTTAAATTTTTTTGCTAATGTGAAACCCCCTTACTATAACATTAAATTTAGAATAAAGCAATTTTTTTCGTAAACAAGAATGCAATTAACTTTTTTTTAATTAAAAAAATCATTATAACAGTCACTCAATCTACCTTTGATCACAAAGGGTGCCAGAAGATAAATGTGTATCTGGAAAGTTTTTTTACCATGATCAAAAGTGATAGTGATGATATCTTGCACTGACTAGACACAGGGAGACAGCAAGAGACCTTAACTATTGTTCAGACAATTGAGAAAATGAAACACATAGACAAATGTCAGACAAAATAATTTAAACTAATTGGAAATTTTTATTAAATCCAATAGACAAAATAAAATAAATCTAGCAAACACAATATAAAAGTTTGACCTAGATTTTTTTAAGCATATTCATTAGAAAGTGTATATGTATTATGCAAATATTAAAACATTAAAAGGTCATTAGTCAAAATAAAAGTCATGGCAATCCTCACTGTTTATAACTTACAAGCTTAAGAGATAGGGTCATGTGATCTATGAATTGATCTATGACTTTTATTTTGACTATTTATAGTCTCTGCCAAAAAGTCTTATGCAATTTTATATTGCTATGACTACTACTATATGGCATGGCTGAAGATCTATCAGCCCCATATAGCTATTTGAGTTGGATAGCTGGGTTTGAAGACATGTACATGTCTGAAAATTTCAGATTTTCCACTCAATAGATAACTTTTAGCTAAGTGCTTAGCTTTGGGTTGGTATTTTTAGATCTAGTGTCTGAACCTACCCTGACACCTCTCTGAGGAGTGCCAAAGCACGAAACCATGGTCAGGGGTTTGGGGAGGGGTTCCTGACAGAGATATTTTAAGTGCTGGCTCTGGCTAGGCATTTATCATAAAGCTTGTAGAGGAATTGGCAATCCTCACTGTTTATAACTTACAAGCTTAAGAGATAGGGTCATGTGATCTATGAATTGATCTATGACTTTTATTTTGACTATTTATAGTCTCTGCCAAAAAGTCTTATGCAATTTTATATTGCTATGACTACTACTATATGGCATGGCTGAAGATCTATCAGCCCCATATAGCTATTTGAGTTGGATAGCTGGGTTTGAAGACATGTACATGTCTGAAAATTTCAGATTTTCCACTCAATAGATAACTTTTAGCTAAGTGCTTAGCTTTGGGTTGGTATTTTTAGATCTAGTGTCTGAACCTACCCTGACACCTCTCTGAGGAGTGCCAAAGCACGAAACCATGGTCAGGGGTTTGGGGAGGGGTTCCTGACAGAGATATTTTAAGTGCTGTCTCTGGCTAGGCATTTATCATAAAGCTTGTAGAGGAATTGGCAATCCTCACTGTTTATTAAAAGGTCATTCTTTCACATACAATTTAAAAGAAAATTAATAGTATCTTTCTACTGGCAATTTATAAAAGAACAACAGTTTTAGATTCCTAATTCAGAGATACTGAAAACAATACAGTCTTATAGGACATCAAGGAAACAGTGCCAGCAAGCATTTCTTGGCCCAGAATAATGCATCGAGACCAAGAATGTAATTTTCCATAGGACAATTTATGATACACCACGTTTAAGGCAATTCACAGTTGATTTCACATACAAGACAAAAAATATCATTACGATTTTATGTAATCTGGAAACAACACAAAATCTCCACATATAGAAAAACTAGAAAAACAAAAGACAACAAACTGCCAGCCCAAAAATTTGTGGTTTGCAAGAAATGCAAACTAAATGTATTTAAAATTAATTTCATTACAATAAAAGAGAAAAAGGTGAGCAAAATAAAATTATGAAAAGCTGCCAGAACATTTAGCAAGAATTGATAATAAAAATGTTGCATTATGCAAGCTTAGATAAATATAACTCGCAATACACTCTGATAAATAAAATGGAAAACAAACTTGGAATCTTAAAACTAAGATTCCAAGACACACTATAAACACAAAGATAAGCAAATACATATAATAATTATAAAATTAAATAACTATTAAAACATTATACAACATATTTACTTTTAGATTAAGTAAAATATTTAACTAGAGATTTATATACACTGAAAAGAATAAGAAATATTTTAACTTATAGTAATGCAGAGGTCGTGGAGTTTTCAATGACTGCACACAGTTATTTTGAATTCAGATTGTTTAATTTCTTCATGGTGCAAGTATAGAGGTATATTTTGGGATCTTTTCTAATTCAGATTTTCATGGCATGATGAAAGAACCTCTTGGAATCAGGAGTCCATTTTTAGGTAAGTTAACAAGGTATGTTGTAAGTTTGAATACACCTAGTAGTAAATTTGGTCATCTTGTAAAAAAATTTAGGCAATAATACCAAAAATAATGAATAATAGAATTATAAGAAGCTAAATCTATCTCTTTAAAGCGGATTATTTATATCTTCTGTTTATCTCCCATGTAATATGTCTTGTTTTCAAGTATAAAACTTAGCCCAGGGCAAATCATTATCTCTCACTCAATCTTAATTAAGAATTCAAAACAGGGATTACCTTACAGTACAATATAAAATTAAATCTCTGCTTTTAAAATTAAACTAAAAATGGATTGTTATTTATATAAAAGAAATAGGAATGCAATTAACTTTCCACAATTAAATGCTTTCTCAAAAGAAAACAATAATTAAAACTTTTAACTTGGAATGATTTTACAATTTTGTGAAAAAAAATAAGTGTCAGATAAAACTTAATTTAAACAAAGAAATAAAATCTGTTGAAGATGAAATTTAAAATGACAGAATATTACATTATAGCTGTGTATGTGCACTAGATCCTATAAAACTTTTAAATAACTTTATAAAAAGAAAACTTAGTATTAATTTTGCAAAAAGATCCTAAATGTAAGGAAACTTGCGCTCCAAGACATCAAAAAAAAATAAAAATAAAAGCATCCCTGTGCTATTTTTTTAAAAAAACTTTAAACATTTTAAAACAACACTAGAAACCCAGCTGAATGTTTGTCCTGCATTGTCTAAAATAATATTTTACTAAAACACCTTTATCCGTCTCATAAATCATAAAGGCAAATAAATTGTTTTGTCTTTAAAAGTCCATCCAATTACTTGAAGTCTAAACCCCTTAACCTTTGTCAGGCAGTTCTATTTTTTTTCTTTTAACGAGTTCCATGATATAAATTACCTTTGCCCCCTAGTAATTCCCTGGTTTATAATCCTTCATATTATCCCTTTCATATTCCATTATATTTTCTGCCTCATATATCTGAAAATGTTTAGGCCTAGCAAAACTCCACATATCTTTAGATGTCCCACTTTATTATTTATACTTTCAGCACTAGTAAATGGAAACATTTATCTTCAACAATCATTTTGAATGTTTGAAATAATATTGTTTTATATAGGGCTACTATTTCTGTTTTAAAATCATACTGCCTAATATTATTTAAGACCTTTAACCTATAAATTTCCTCTAGATTTTCTTTCTCCACCACACTATCTATCTCTCTTTGCTCTCTACTTATTTCAAACTTTATTTCCACCTTCTCTGTCTGAACAATTTCCTGTTCAAATTCAACTTCTATATCTTTTATGATCTCTGATTCTATTTTTTACTTGCTGACTTTTTTCACTCAATTCTTCATCTATGGTTTCAATAGTCACCTGATTTCCCTTGAATCGTCCCATTATTTCACATCTCATTTCCCTCACTTCTGCTTTCAACTCGTTCTTTTTTCCTTTATTTTTTGACACATTTTTCTCATTTCTGCCCTTATCATTTCTAACATCATCATTACCATTATCTTCATCTGGGTCTTATTCATTTTTTTCTTTCAACTATCTGAGGATTTTTAAATAAAACAGGGCTTTCTTCCAAACCTGTCTCCCTATTGCTTTCTTCTTTAACATCCATTTTCAACACAAGACTAAATGTACTATTTTTATATATTTTTTCAACTTTTATTTTGTTTTTCACACAACAAAAACAACTTATTACTATTTATTTATTTAACTTTCTTTAGTTTGAATAAATCCAAAGCAAACTGCTATTTCAACTATTTATTTATTTCACTTGAAACAAATACTTCCCAATATTTATTTATTTTACTCATTTAAGTTCAACAATAATCCAAAAAAAAAAAAAAAAAACGCTATTTAACTGTTTATTAACTATTCATATTAAAAAGACAAAACACCTTACACCAAACTGCCCCAACAATCCATACCATAATTAACCAAAACTGATCTCTAACTACAATATATTGCCTCCTCCTCCTGAAATATTCCTCAATTGTCCAAACAAAATCTCACATGAGCTTTAGAAGCTCTATGTTGGCTGTGCTAAAATTTAAATAAATATGTAAATGTCACTCAATCTACTTTGATCACAGAGAGTACCACCAGATCACTGTGTATCTGGAAAATTTGTAATCAAAAGTGGATGGTGATGATGGTTTGTAATGACTAGACCCAGGGAGACAGCAAGAGATGTTAACTATTGTCCAGACAATTGAGGAAATGAAACACATTGACAAACATCAACCCAAAAAAATTAAACTAATTTGAAAGTTTTATTAAATTCAATAGAAAAAATAAAGTAAATCTAGCAAATAGAAAGCAAAATGTTGACCTAGATTTTTATAAGCATATTTGTCAGAAAGTGTATATGAGTTTGCAAATATTAAAACATTAAAAGCTCTGGCAGAAAGATTTGTTTTCTCTCCTACAATTTAAAAGGAAATTTAATAGTATCTTCCTTCTGGCGATTTATAAAAAAACATCAATTCTAGTTTCCTACTTCAGAGATGTAGAAAAACAATACAGTTGAGTAGAAAATCAACAAAACAGCACTGTCAAGCATTGCTTGCCCTGGAATAATGTGTCGAGATTAAGAACATCATTTGCCAGTAGGAAAGCTCATGATATACCATGTTTAAGAAAATAAATTCATGGTTGATTTCACATACAACACAAAAATATATGATTACAATTTTACATAATTTGGAAAAGACACAAAATCTACAAATACACAAAAACTAGAATAACAAAACACAACAAACCACCAGCCAAAAGATTTGCAGTTTGCAAGAAATGCAAACTAAACATATTTAATATTAAATTTATTACAATAAAAGAGGGAAACGTGAACAAAAAGAAATTATAAAAAGCTGCCAGAGCATTTAGCAAAAGTTAATAATAAAAAATTACATTATGCACGCCTAGAAAAATATAACTCAGGAATACACTCTTTGATAAATAAAATGGAAAACATACTTGGAATTTTAAAACTAAAAGATTCCAAGACAAACTATAAAAAACAAAGTTAAGTAAATACATATAAGAATTATGAGATTAAATACTTATTAAACTTTATACAACAGATTTACTTTTAGATTAAGCAAAAGTTTAATTATAAATTTATATACCCTCGAAAGAATATAAAAAAAATTACTTTATGGTAAAGCAGCGTTCACATTGATTTAAATGAGTGCACACAGTTATTTTGAGTTCAAATTTTTAGGTTGTTTCATTTATTCATGGTAGCACATGAAGAGGAATATTTTGGGATATTTTCATGGAATGACTGGAACAGCAGATTGAAATAAGGAGTCCATCTTTAGGTAAATTAACAAGGCATGTTGTATATTTGAATATGCATAGGAGTAAATTTGGTCATCTTGTAAGAAGAAGCACAGGCAATAATACCAAAAGTGATAATATAAAGTAGAATTATAAGAAGCTGAATCAATGTGTTTAAAACAGAATTAGCTTAGTCAAGGTAATAATAAAAATGTCAAATATTTTGGGCTTATTTATATCCTCTCTCTATCTCCCATATAATCTGTCTTGTTTTCAATTATAAGACATAGCCCAGGGCAAATCTATATCTCCTTCTCAACCTTAATTAACAATTCTAACCAGAGATTATCTTATACAAAAAAAACAATACAAAATTAAATCTCTGCTTTTAAAATTCAACTAAAAATGGATTGTAATTAAAGTAAAAAAACAGGAATGCATTTAACTTTCCAAAATTAAAAGCTTTCTCAAAAAAAAAACAAAAACAAAGATTAAAACTTTTAACTTGAAATCTTTTTACAATTTGATGTAAAAAAAAAGTGTCATTCTTCCACTTTTGGCAGCCATCTTTGCAACTGGTCTTATAAAAAGCGTTCCTTAGCGATTCAGTTTCAAGACGACAGGGACGATTGTCCCCTTACCTTTACGTTTTTTATTGAAGGTAAGTTGGTTTTAATCATTATATATTATGGAAAGTGATAATATAATCGATAACTCTCAAATTAATGTTAACCCTGATCTCAGCATTCAATCTAGCAATGCAGTCATCGGTCGTAAATATTATAGTCTTAGATCTAATCTAAATGCAACTAAACTAACTTCTACTACAAATAAAAACCCACAAACCAATAAATCAAATGAAAACACCATCGCAAATATCAACAAAAGTTTAGAAAATATTCAACTTACCCCTAATATAAACAATAGCATAAATATCTCATTAAGCGAAACTGTTGAAATCCTTAAAAATACAAGCAAAAACCAATCATCTCCTCTCTGAAGACTTTACACTCCCTCAGAAGACTCTAATGAGCAATTTCCTTTGCCCAATAATACCCTGAAAACCATATCTGAAAATAATAGAGAAAATTTCCAAGAAGATGATTTCGGTGAATTTTTTAAAGTTAAAACTTTTCCACCAGAGGTCGACAAAACCAACGCTGTCACATTACAGTTTGTCAACAGTAAATTTAAAAATCAAAAAGAAGAAATAAATTTTAAAACTAATAAATCTCATTCCAAAACAAACAAAGATTATAGCACAGAACAATCCATTGATACATCAGCCAACTTGCAATCTAAAACAATTTCCTCAATTCCAATATTGAAAAATTCCTCTATGTACGCAAATATCGTAAGGTCTAAAAATTCTGAGAGCATCTCTGAAAATATTAAGGCTGATAATTTCAAAGAACTATATTTGAATATTTCAGAATTAGACGCAGAACAAGAATCAAACACTCTGGAAAGTGTCTCATTTAATATAAACGATCTTAATGATGACATGTTCCTAAAAATAAATAACGATTTCAACAAAATGATTCCCAACACTCTGTATAAATCGTTTACAGACTACTACAGCGATAAGTCATTAATCTTAGCCATAACAAATCAACAATGTGCATTATATAAGTTCCCTCTAGAACAACTATACAGTCTAATCAATCAAAATCAATTAGGCAGAGGCATTCACATGATCCTTAATCATCCCAATGACCGCTATGTTATCGTTGAGTTTAAAATGTGGGCAGACTGTATGAACTTTAAAAATAACTACCGATCTTTAGGAAATTAAATACTATGCTCCATAGATATGAACCATCCAGTTACACTATCCAGCAGAATTCAAAACTGCCTTGCCCACTTGAAAGAACAAGAACTACAAGACATCCTTATTAATTATGGTTCAGTTAGCAAATTTAAATCCCTATTAAACCCTCACTTCGAAGATCAAATCCTGTCCAATACAGTTATCTTCACACTTACATTAAAGAAAAACATTATACCCACTGACATACCCACCATTATTACTGCAAGAGGCTCTCCTATGGTTTTGACCTTCAGGGGAGTACAGCCACAATGTTTCTTCTGCCTTCAAAGAACACACCTTATTAAAGATTGTGCAGCAAGAATATGCACACACTGTGGTATTAAAAAGAATAAAGTTTACAGATGCCCTGATAGACCTATTAATATGGCTATCACATCCTTAAATAGACAATCACCACCTGGGACTAATTCAAACAGCAATGTCACAAACCCAGACAATCTGATTCAAATAAATCCTCCAACAAACCCTTTCACATCCAAACCTATCTTTCAAAATGAAAATCTTCAAGAAAAAACAAACACCAACCTCTACACTAATAGTAGTGAATCAGAGAACCAAGCAATAACATATACTGCTACTAAACCAATCTCTCAAACCAATAATACTCAAGATCATTCATACAATACATATTGTACTAATCCCCAAGAAAGGAATGCTAGGACAAACTCTTTCTACAAAAGAAGACAATATGACCAAACCATCTAATGAGAGCAAGGAAAACCCAGGCAATGAAGAAAATACACTTAAAAAATTTCAAAACAATTCATCTATAACAAATCCCACCCAGCTTAAAACCATTGATGCATCATCATTCGGGCCAGCTAAGTCTAACAAACCTAAACCAAGTGGTCCACAAACTGTCCTCAATTCTTCAATGCCTGCAATAATTAACCATCCAGATGAAAAGACTTATCAAACACTCAACCTGAAAGTCAGCATAATTAATGTTTCACAACAGTTACAGCAAACCGAAAATGACTCAGGTCTAAAATTTAAACCAAATTCTTATAACAATAAAAAACACTTTCATCAAAAGAACAGGAAAAAGAAAACAACACTATTAAACTTAAACCCCCCAAAAAACCCAACACAACAAATAACCAAAATACAAATAAGAAAATTAAAAGAAAATCAATTTGCTCAGATAAATCAAGCTCTGATAATGACAGCTCCCATCCAATACATTATTCACCACCACCTGTTAGCAAACAAATTTCAGATATATCCAGCACAAAGCTTCGCAAATCCATAGAGAAAAAGAGAAAAACATGGATCCTATAACCATCGATACCATTGATCCATCTGACGAATCTCAGACAGATTACACTACTTCATCAGACACCGAAGACTTCATTGATGCGTTTACTCAACCAAAAATATATCACCAATCCATCCACAAGTTCAATCACAAAACTCTGATTGCCAAACAACATCAGAACTCATTAACATGGAGATGTCCCACATTGACTTGGTACACCTTGCTGAGGATGGTTTGGATTAATCTATCATATTCTGCAAAATTGCTGGCATTAACATTCGTGGCCTCAACTCAATTGATAGAGTTCTAGCTATTAAAAACTGGCTCTCGCTCTGCTCCCCTCATATACTTCTTATGGGTGAAACTAAATATCACCATAAGACTGATCATAAAATATTATCTCTTCTCTCAGCTCTCAGATTTACTAGATTTTCCATAGCCATTCTGCTTCAGGTGGAGCCGATATTCTTCTCAGCAAGTCAACACCACCAAACAGTTTTAGCATTGTATTTCTAGATGCCAATATTATTGTCATAGAAATAGACTATTGGGGTTATCCGATCATCATAGCTTATATATATACAGCCAAAGACACCTCTCAATATCTAAAAATAATCCATATCCTAAATGCCATTAACACTAACAGAGCCTCCCCTACTATTCTTCTGGGAGACTTTAACACCACATACAATGAATTCAACAAGAGATTTTTGCATCTAATAAATCACAGATTAATGTGTGGAGAGGGTTTCTTCCCTCCTGAAGCCTACTCTTTTTATACTAAAATGAAAAAGTCCCTGATTGATTTGGTTTACTACACCCCAGACCTCCATTTCAACCTTGATGCAGCCTTGGCCCCTGTTGCTTTCTCTGATCACATGGCTCTAATCTTACAACTTATACCGATTTCAATCCCTACACCTATTGATGGACCTGGTAAAACCATGCACATGATCGCCCAATCAAATATGACTGAAGCAATAGTGTCTGAGGCATACATCCTTTTCCAGAAAATAAACATCCTTTCCCTTCCTGCTGAGGAGGGCTGGTTTTCCTTCATTGGAATACTTCAGTCCATATTAAGTCACCACACTAGGAAAATTAAAGGACCTAATGGCCTTCTAAATGACCTAACAGACATTAATATACAACTTCAAGCATCACAGCAAAATTTCACAAATACAGAAAAAATTATCTTCCTTAAAAATCTCTACAAAATCAAGCAAAAATCCCTTGCAGAATATATATCCATCAGAAAAACCAAATGTTTCTTAGCACAACAACACTGCTGGATGAGAGACTACCTCATATGGGCACTGGGATACAATAAAAAACAAATCACTTTCTTATCCATTAATATTAATGGAACCAATCTTATTGGCTTTCTAATGATGCAGAACATCAGCAAACAATTCTGCCAATTAATGCAAAAAGATGGAGCTCCTCCTATAAACAGCTGGTTGGATGCTGGTGACCCTGGCGAACATGGCATCACTGAAATCCAAATCAAAAAAAAAGATATCATCTCTCCCTGACAGTGTTCATCCTGGCTTTCATGGCATCCCAAATTTCCTTCTCAAACACCTCAGTCAATTCACGGTGCCAATTATTAAAAAAATGATTGATCACCTAGCCTCCGGCAACAGAAACATAACAGATCTTTACCCAGTGGCAATCGTGCCTTTTATTAAAAAAGCAAAACCACTAAACGACATTAACAGTATCTGGCCAATTTCCATGACCCCATTGCTTACCAAGATAATTGAGTCAGTCATTAAAGATCAAATCCAAACTCAAATTCTTAACCATATCTCGTCAAACCAATACAGAAAAAAGGGATCATCAACCTCGCATGCTATGTACAATGTAACTGCACTGTTCAATTACATCAGAGGACATCGTAAATCAAAACCTATTGCTGTCCAGCTGGATGTTGTGGCAGCATTTTATTCAGTCCAGATAAACATCATCCTGGATATTCTGTTGGAATGCGACATTCCAGTCAGGATTGTATAGATGGTCAGCAATCTGCTCAACAACAGAGAGATTTTTCTCTCTCTTGATGGCAAGATCACCTCCAGGCTTTAAGCCATACAAGTCGATCCCTCAAGGATCTTCGCTCAGTGCCCTTTTCTTCACAGCATACATCAACCCTCTTCTGATGGATATAGAAAAAAACCTCCCTGGAATTTTCCTTCCCTCTCTCAATAAAAACTTCACTATATCTGCATATATAGATGACATCATGGTTGTGCTTCCCACCATTAAATAACTTCTCCATCTCATGAACATATTAAACAGAAATACAGTGCAACATGGCCTACAAATAAATTTTAACAAATCTTCCATCTGGAAGATAATATCTGGTAAACAAATTAACTCTCCCTTTTCTGCAAAACCCCAAAGATACCTAGGTTTCCCAATCTACAAAACTCCAACTGCAATGGCAAAAGAGATTCAAGATGCAATCCTACATTCAACTGAAGCCATCACCAATTCACTCTCTAGAGTATACCTTTCACTACATGGAAAGGATGGCCTCCTCAACATGATCATAATGCCAAAAATCTCATATTATCTTCCATTCGTTAAAATGTCTAAACAGTTTCAAAATAAAATTAACCGATTATGCACCAAACTTCTCTGGAGAGGAAGGACAGTTGCTATTAGCTTGTGAGGTATTCAATGACCATGCAGGTTCAATGGACTGTCATTCCACTCAATACAAGCAATAATTTTACAGAAAACCCACAACACTCTACATAATCTGATCCTCTCCTGCGGATACTCTAACATTATTAAAAAAATTACACTGACAGATCATCCTCCACCCTCTTCCAGTTCATGGATAGCATCCCTAATACAACACCTACAACTTTATAACCCGATAATACTCTTTAACCTTAACCAAAAAATCACCTTATGGGAAGCATACAATATAATCAACTATAATCAACAACCCATTAAAACCAGCCTAAAAATAACAAACCAAAGATTCATTACACACTTCAAAAGATGGAGTCTGTAACCCAAATTCCTTGACTTCATCATTAAAATAAATCTTAATGAGCAACCCACAAATTGGTTTCTTTATCACCGAAGAGGATTTACCAGCATTGACCCTATATGTGGTCTGTGTGCTCGTGAAGATAAAACCATAGACCATATTATATACCGGTGCCCAAGACTTAAAACTCTGAAAGATATAATTATAATCAATTCCAACATAAGACCTGATATAATTTTCTCACTTGAAAATGCCATTCATAATGGATTTTTTTAATAATAAGGCTTTCTACCTTGGTCCTTTATTCTATATGGATAGCGAAATGCAAAAGTCTCATGGAATTACCCCTGCCACAAATCATACCATTGTTTTATCAAATGCTCAAAAAATCAAGAAACATGACCAGCTCCTTGCCTCCAGTAAAGTCTTTGCTGACACCTGGTCTTTAATTGCTCTTTCCTTTTCCTGATTATCACTTCCCACCTACTCATGTTTATATTAAAAATGCTAATACCATTAAACAAGTTCTTAGAATCTCTTCACTATACCTAACCACATAAGAGTATAACATTGTGCTCTCATAACATGATCTAGCCAGATGACAAATAGAACATTATATAATCATATTATTGCACAATTTATACATTTATTTATCCTTTATTAGTATGTAATCACTATTTATTGTTACTAAAATTTTTATTGAAATGAAAAAAAAAGTGTCAGAAGAAACTTATTTTAAACTAACAAATAAATTTGTTCAAGATGAAATTTAAAATTACAGAATTTTACAATATAGATGCACGTGTGCTATATACTATAAAACTTTTAAATAACTATATAAAAAGAAAACTTGGATTCCTTCCAGGAAATGGGGGATCTGATCTAATATCAATCCAAAATTGAATCCACCATACAAATATAATTTACTATTAACTTATCTAATACAGACACAACCTAGATTAATTTATCCAATCTTCATTTTTATTGTTTATTTGGTTTTGCATAGAATTTAAATTCAGGGTAGCCTTTAAAATTAACTCTCTTTATGAGACCCTTTGATTCCTCTTGGAGGCCTTAAAGGAACCGAGCAGGGCAAATTCCTAATGTCCACTCCATACGTTCTTGTCGTTGCAGATGTTATTACTATGTGATTATTCATATAGCATACAAACATGGATAGACTGCTCACCAACACACATTAGCCAGTGTGGTGACTTTATTGGCTTTTTACCTCTGAGTTTAAGATAAAGAAACACCATGGTCTTTCTTCTCAGTGCCTGATAAGGCAGAATGAATGTTTGTGTAAATGATAAATATTTTTCCCATACATATATACAATTATGACAGACAAAAATAAAGCATGACCTTTATTCCCAGGAGGCTGTAAAGTCACCAACCAAGGCAGCGGTTGGTGGCCGAAGGCAGAGGGTGCTAAGATTCCCCTGATTGCGGACCCAGGCTGCCATTTGATGATGACTTTTTATTTAGGTACTTACAACTGCAGATCACTTTCAAGTGAAGGAAGATTGCAAGAATTAGAAGAAGAACTGTCTTATATTAAATGGGACATTATTGGACTTTGTGAAGTTAGAAGAAAAGGAGAAGAAACAATTGATTTAAAAAGTGGACATATACTCTATTATAAAGGCACACATATTGGAAATACAAGTGGAGTAGGATTCATTATAAATAAAAAGTGGAAGAACAATATTGTGGAGATTGATGGTGTATCGGACAGAGTGGCAAGATTAGTTATACAACTTAATAGCAGATACCAAATGCAGATAATTCAGGTTTATGCCCCAACAAGTTCTCATAGTGATGAAGTAGTAGAAGATTTTTATATGGATGTACAAAAGGCTTTTGATCAGAGTAAACAACATTTTAAAATTGTTATGGGAGACTTTAATGCTAGAATTGGTAGACAAATGAAAGATGAAATTGCTGTAGGTAATTTTGGTTATGGTAATAGAAATGAGAGAGGACATAGACTGGTGGAGTTTGCAGAAAAAGAAAAACTTTATATTATGAATTCATTTTTTGAGAAAAATGTTAAAAGGAAATGGACATGGAAGCATCCAAATGAAGGTACAGCAGAATTGGATTATATTTTGACTAACAGTAAATACATATTTCAAGATTGTAATGTTCTTAATAAATTTAACACAGGAAGTGATCATCGATTAGTAAGGTGTAAGTTACGTGTTAATGTAAAACTAGAGAGACAAAAATTATTAAGAAAAACAATATTTACAGTTGATATTCCTAATCTTCAGAAACATTCTAATGAATTTAAATTAGAACTTACAAATAGGTTTCAAGTATTAGGAGATTTTGAACATGATTCAGATTTGAATGAAATTAATATGAAAATAACTGATACACTTTTAAAAACTGCAACAAACATAGCTGGTAGAAAAAAGCAGCAATTGACTAATAAAATTTCTACTGAGACTAGAGAATTTATGAAGAAAAGAAGGAATATGAAGATATACAAAAATGATGTATTAAAAAGAATTGAATATCTCGAATTTTGTAAAATGGTACGGAAAAGAGTTGAAAATGATATAAGAAAGTATAACTGTGAAATAGCAAGGAAAGCTGTAGAAGAAAACAAAAGTCTCAAAAATGTTAAACAACATTTTGGTATTGGTAGGAAATTTATATCTATAATAAGGAAAAAAGATGGAATTATTACTAAAAAAGAGAGATGACATCATGGAATTGGTAGAAGATTTTTATCAAGAATTATATAGTAATAAAGAACAAGTACCTCCTATATCTATTACATCTTCCGAATTGCCCAGAATTTTAAATGAAGAAGTGAGACATGCAATTAAGTGTATGAAGAAAGGAAAGGCTCCAGGAAATGATGGAATTATAATTGATATATTAAAAGAAGCAAGTGAAGAAATAGAAACAATTTTAGCAAAGTTATATACCAAATGTCTAAATGATAAAGATGTACCGGAAGATTGGAAGAATGCAGTAATAATATTAATATTTAAAAAAGGTGATAAAGAAGATATTAGAAATTACAGACCTATCAGCCTTTTATCAGTTTTATATAAAATTTTTACCAAGATAATTACAACTTGTCTACAGAGAACTTTGGATTTCCACCAACCAAGAGAACAAGCTGGATTTAAAAGTGGTTTTAGTACAATAGATCATATCCAGGTATTGAGAGAAGTCATAGAAAGGACAAACGAATATGAGTTGTCATTATGTTTTGGATTTGTAGATTATGAAAAGGCATTCGATTCTATACACATTTCTTCAGTGATTAAAGCATTGGATCATCAAGGTATAGATCCAGGATATTGTCATATTTTAAAGAATATTTATAAAAATGCAACAGCAACAATTAGATTACATAATGATACTGGAAAAATCAACATTGAGAAAGGTGTAAGACAAGGTGACTCCATATCTCCAAAACTCTTTACAGCAGTGCTGCAAGAAGTATTTTGTGGGTTAAAATGGGAAACTAAAGGAGTGAAAGTAAATGGAGAGTATTTAAGTCATTTAGATTTCACAGATGATGTAGTTGTTTTTGCAAATAATGCTTCAGAGCTGCAGGAAATGTTGCAGGAGTTAGCAGATGAAAGTAGAAAAGTAGGACTAAAGATAAATGTTAAAAAGACTAAAGTAATGTTTAATCGATTTGCTCAAAATATGAAAATAAAGATTGATTATGAAGAATTAGAAGAAGTTAACAGTTACAAATACCTTGGTCAGATTATTAATACAGATGGAAACATAATGGAGGAAATTAATCATAGAATTAAACTTGGTTGGAGTGCTTTTGGTAGAAATAACTTGATACTAAAAGGAAATATGCCTAAGTGTTTGAAAAGGATGGTTTTTAACAAATGTGTTTTACCAGTTCTTACTTATGGATCTGAGACTTGGACACTTAATAGAAGAGCAATACAGAGACTTCAGACCACTCAAAGGAGTATGGAGAGATGTATGTTGGGAGTAACAAGAAGAGATCGATAACGCAATGTATGGGTAAGACAACAAACAGGTGTTACTGACCTTATTGAAAAAATTAAAAGATTGAAATGGAGTTGGGCTGGACATATTGCTAGAAGAGATGATAATAGATGGACAATTGAAATTTTAAACGGGATTCCAAGAGATTGTAAACGACCCAGAAAGAGACCACATGTGAGATGGATGGATGAAATAAGAAAATGTGCAGGGGTGTTGTGGAGAAGAGAGGCTAAAGATCAGAGAAAATGGATTAAACTTGGAGAGACCTTCATCCTGCAGTGGATTGACAGTGGTTTATGATGATGATGATGACTACAATCAAAATATTAACTAATATAATCTATGGAAATTTTAAAATAACATCAATCATATATCAGAATTTTAAGTTAATGTGGCATATACATATATGTATGTAAAATATTATTAATTTTTACCATTAATTTATATATATTGTGACCACCTGAATGTGCACAAGGGTTTAAGATACTTTGTATCTTAACCGAATAGTTATATTTTATTAAAAAAGAGAAATAGCCCTTAGAATTTTAATTTTTTTTTGCTGGAGATTGTTTAAAGTTTGGATGTGGGTTGCTTATATAGTTTATTGATCACTTGATAGGGATTCATTATTATTACTGTGGTAAATGAGGTATTTAATATAAGGAAGAGGGGTTGTTTATTAATGGAATTGATACATTTTTCAGAAAGATGCAAAGTTATTTTATATTAGTGTAATATTTGGTTGAATGGTTTCAAAATCCTTTTATCAACAATTAATAGCCATTTCAATTATATTTAGTTAAGATAGTTTAATATTTAGGTTGTAGTACATGTGCATGCATGTATGACTCTGCATCATTTTCATCTTTAATAACAGCTAACAATAAATAGTACATGCACAATAAAAAACATTTAAATTACAGTAGTTATCATAAATAATTTAACATATATATATATATATATATATATATATATATATATATATATATCTTTCCAATGATTAATAGACAGTTGAATCAATAGATTATTTTACAAATTAAATAAATTATTAATCATTTTTATTTAATAGTTAATTAATATTCATTTTTCTTTCAAGTTTGTAAAAGCTATTTATTTTATTATTATTTTTATCTTGATTTTAATTCTAAAAAAAACAAAGTGATTTTTTTTTTGAAAAGCTTCTTTTTTGCATATGTAATTAGCTTAGCTAGAGAGACACATGGGAGTAAGCTGGTGGAAGGAAATGAACTTTGCTAAAAAGAGCTTTTTAACAAAGATATCCAGTTAAAATTTTGCATATTATGTAATGAATGGTAGCCAAAAACAGTGGCTGATTCATGAAAGTAAAACCAGTTGCTGAAGTCAAATTGATTTTAAAAAAGACTTTGGAGTAAAATTTCTAAAGGATCCCAAGAAATTTATCAAGTTAATTTCAGAATGCAGTTTTAAATTTTTAAAAAAAGGTACTCAGTTTACTTTATTCTCCTTAATTTAAACATTTTGAATTTAACCTCTTCATATCTATTGCTCTTTTAAAAATGTATGTTAATAACATCCAGTCTACATTATTTCACTTAATTATCATTTCAAATAGGAATAAATTGCATGAATATTATTGTTGTGTAATTAACCAACATGTGTTCTTTAATATATCTGGAAAATGCATGCAGAACTATTTTACAGAATATATTTTTATTCTTCACTATATTACACGCTATGTTTTTGTGAGAATTAAACATAGATGTAAGGATATGCATATTTTGATAAATCATGCCATGTTTCAATTCATCATAAAGAGATGACAGTATTTGTTTGTCTGGTATTTCTGGAAGTAATACGTATGTTAAATGAAGGAAATAAATGTGAGCTACTTCAAATTAAATATCTGTTTAAATCGAACAGAAGGATAGAAATGCTGCTAATTTTTGTTCTCTTTGATAAGGATGGAAAATAAAACAAAGTATTATTAAATGCTATTCAAGAAATTACTAAAAATAATTATGTATTTCATTTAGGACTGTAACAGAATAAGTGAGATAATTCCTGTCCAATAGTAGTTAAGAATTTATTATATTCTCATCATAATAGAAGATAAATTGATTGCTTATGTATGAAACAGTAACTTAAATAACTTTGTTATGAACATTGAAGATGCTGAGTTTTATTTAAGCATGACTATATTTATTTGGTTATCCTACAGCAGTTTATTTTAGTTTAAAATTCAGTTTGGAATATGTCCCATATTGTTTTATAAACCTGGAACCGAGCTTTGAAAGTGAACTTTTATTTTACGTTACAAAACTAATAACTTTTGTGTTATTTTGATCTTCGAGACCGTCTCTGAAGCATATCTGAACGAGGAGTACGCTGGTAAAAATTGATTGTATTCAAATAAGTTTTATTGTTCTTTTACGAAGATAAAAGAAACAAGTATTTTTTAAAATATATTATTAGAGAGGTTTATATTTATTTTGCATACTTTATTATCTGAAAGTGAAAATTAATTTGTTTTTGAATCATCGAATGTATAATAGAAATAGTTTGTTAGATATGAAAGAAAGTTCATTTGTAATAATTATAAATATTAAATTTTAAAAGTGACCTAAAGTTTATTGAGAATTAAAAGTTATACCTTAATGCTATATTGAATTAACATATTACCTGTTTAGTGTGTAATTTAGAGTTAATATTATATATACTTTTTATTTGCTGGTGTGTGTTTGTTTTGCACAATTATGATATTTGTTTGATAAAGTTCAGTTTGTGAATAAATTTATGCATAAATTTCATACACTGTCGTATTCTTCTGAGTTGAACGGATTGGTATATTATCTTTATGTATTTATCTGCCAGTGTGTATTTATAATGTTCGATATTTAGAAAAACTATGAGAATAAAAAGAAATCTGATTGCATTATAATGTCTGTAGGCATAAAATTTTTTGCTTATTTAGTATATGTTAATAATTTTCCATGAGTAGAGCCTAGATTATTTTATATACATATGATTAATGATATTTTTGAAGTGATGTTCTTAGGGCCTTGGTGATGAAGAAATATGTCCCCACCAATAGTGTATTTAGAAGTAGATGAGTTATTGTTGAAATATGATTAAATGATGTTTAAGAAGTTATGTGACATTTTTCTTAGATTCTTGGTAATGAGGAATTGTAAAAGTGTTCAGTAAGAGTTATCTGCTCCTCATGTAGATTTCCCTTATAACGTATAGTATGTTAAATCATGAAAATATAGCTTTGTGTTAATTATTATGTGGTGAGATAAATTGTTAGATTAATTCTTGATGTAGTATTAGAGTCATATTTTATTGATGAATTACGACATTGTTCGAAATAAAATGATTGTATGATATTTTTTTAATGAATAGAGAGTTTATAGAAAAGATTATTTTACATTATTGCTGCTTTAACATGCACACACACGTGTGATATAAATAATATTGTGTATATAAAGTATAGAGATATTGAAATTAAAATGAGGAAATGTTTCTTTGAAATACATTACATTCATTTAATACAAGTATAAAGCATCAAGATTAAAACGGGAAATAAATATTTTAAAATACATTGTATTTATTTAAATAAAGGTTATAAATCATCAAATCATCAGAATAAACATGATTTTGTTGCTATAAATGAAAGGTATATGTAATTGAAAGTGATTATTAGTCAATTAGAGAAAGTTGCTTTGCTGAAAGCCAAATATAAGTAATTTGATTTATTTTGTTAATCAAGAGTAATATCCTTTCAAATGTATTTTTGTGCTAATAATATAACATGCTACATATTTATTGTCATATAGATGAAACATGTAGGTAAAGTATGTGTTCGAAGTCAGGATATTTAAGTTTTGTTATTAATTTGCTTTGATAGTAGAGATAATCTTAAACTGATGCTAAATTTTATTTGAAAATTTAAAAATCTGTGAGAGAAATAGTCCATTTATAAATATTATGTTAAACCAAGTTTATTTTATTGTAATAAATGATTTGTTTTAGTTATTTAAAATCTTAAAATCTGTGTCTTGAGTTATTCTTGTGTACATTCGTATTTCCATTTCCACATCTCCACATTTCATAAATCTATTACAAAATAGATATATTAACTTAGAGTTATGATATTAAATTTGCTAGTGTCTGATAATATTGTTTTTCTTAATCCAAACATCATAAAAGAACATTTGCCGCTTGATAAATGTAATAGAAAGGTTGCCAAGTCAGTATATTTGTTAGATGATAATATGAGATTAAAATACCCTATTTCTGTCATTATCTTATTATTGAAACACAGTAAAACATTTTAGTCAATTTTTTTATTACATTTTTGTCATACATTAGAATTATAACTTATGGGCCAATGCAGTTTATTTAGTTCAAATGTGTTTGTTAAATTCCTTTAGATCTTATTGTTTATTTCTTGATTGGCATTAAAGTAGATGTTTAGATTATGATATTCCAAGTAATAGAATTGTTTAAGAATATAATTATAACAAGCTGATATATGTTATACTTGGATGAAGGAAGAAATTAGATTTAAAGTATATTTTAATAGACTGTACCAAATAAACATTGTGATTCTTTATTATACAATTAATTAACAAAGGAATTTACATTATGTTAAATGTTTTATAATATTTTTTCTTTTATTCGTTTATTATCGTATATCTTATGAACTGCCTATAGCCTCCCACTGAGCTGAGCTGAACATAAACTTAAATATAGAGTCTCAGTAATAATTTTGTATTATATATTTTGTTATATTGTTCTATTCATTATTAGAACTGCTGGTGCCTGGGCATTTCGTTCATGTAATGTATATGAGCAGGGTAGGGAGTGTAGGTAATAGGGTACACTTTCTCTTCACCCATCATGGGGTAGACATAGCCTAGACATGCATAGACATGGCTTTGACATAGTTTTGGTGGCATCAATTGACTGTTGATAATGAGAAGTATGTTTTCTGTATGCCCATTGTGGTAGCTTGAGATATATTTGATATCTCAGTAGATAAATTGCAATATGGATTTTGTTGTATGAAAGTGATAGCTCAATCAATTATACAACAATGATGATGATTATAGTAGACTTTTTGGTGTGCTAATGTAGCTGCATGATTGGTTAATGGTGGATAATTATAGTGGTAGTTGTTGATATTTGATGTGTCAAGTCACAATGAGATATGAAGTTGGTTTCTGGATTCCCAACATTTGATGTATGGATATATTGTGACATAGATAAGACAAGTTGTGGCTCTGTGAACTTTATAACTATAATGATGTATGTCTGATAGCATTATATAGTATACGACTAACATATCAAATTTGATAAATGAAAATTGTATGATATTGTAAATATTAATTATAATCTTGAATGGCGCAGAGAACTTAACTTAATAATCATGCTTATTAAAATTGTGTTGTCTTCAGTAGTATATAGAAGTCAATAGAATTTACAGTATAAATGTAGGTGAATATAGATATTTTATCTAGATAAATTATTAGTGTTTGGATCAATATTGTCAGAATATACAGTGTCATAATTTTGTTATCAAATATGGAAACCGAATGTTGCATGGAATAACACAAATAAACATACTAGAGTAATTTTCTGTATTTATAAGTGATGATGGGAAATTTAGATTGTTTGATTGGGGAGGGGGAGTGACGCTGATGTAACTTTTCTTTGTCTGCAAATATTAATAAGTAAAAATATAAAGTACAATGGAAGAGATTGATATATGTGAAGATTTGGGTGGGTCCCAAGAAATGTTATCTCGTTTCTTACAAATAGCACTTTAATAGAATTAGAAAAATTTCAATACCTTGTTCTTAGCACTATGTCTGTCAGGTGGGAAGATTTTAAAACAACATTCAAGAATGAGGAAGATTTCAAGATGGTAGATTCATTTTGGAAGCAGTCATTGCATCTCAGTATAAGTTCAAAAGAAAAAAATGAGTTCATAGAAAATTTATGTATAGAAGATGGATGGAAGTTTATTTGTGTGGGAGTAATGGAGTTTATCAATAATAGACAAAAATAAGAGAACTGAAATATCAGTAGAGGGAACCCAGAATTTGAAGTAAATCAAATAAAAAGGGAAGATGAGACATTTGTTGATTCTGTTAGTGAGAACCCTCAGGTAGTTATTCAATTAGTCAGTCAATGTAATATATCAGTTGTTAAAGAAGTGGAAGATCAAAAAGAAAGTGCTGATGTAATTGATCCAGATATTGTAGGGATAGTATCAAAGTATATGAAATGGAACAGGATAGACAGTCTGAGAATAGAGAAGTAGAGAATAGAGGACAGAATTGTGTAGCAGCAGAATCAGACTTCCAAGCTACATTGAAACAGTTAAGGGTAATGAAGGCAGATTGTCAAAGACACATAAAAAATGAAGGAACAATATTAGAAATTTGGGAGTGTAACCGAGAACTAGGATTGCATAAAAAAGAAATAGCAGAGAAAATTAAGGAAGTGTGAGAGGTATCCCAAAGACATTTAGATACAGGTTTGAAGCCTCAAAATTTTGCAAGAGAAAGGAAATTAGATGTTCCTAGTCAAATAGAAACAAAGTTAGAAGTATCAGAAGTGAAGTTAGAAGTGCAAGATAGTAAAAGTCAAAGTATAGAAGTGAAAGAAGTTAATGAAAATATTAGTAGCCAGATATTCAATTCAGAAATTACAGAACTATGTATTAAAGGTCAACTACATAAGAGTAGGTTAAATGATAATAACCTAGTATTGCAAATTAAGGATAAAGGTTGACTGATTGGTAAATTGGTTCATAAAAATTACAGTTTATATGGTCATGAACTAAAGGCATATCAAAAGATTGGAGAGATAGTTAATAAGGAACTAAAATTGGATAAGAAGGAAGTTACAAATGTGTTTAATGATTTTAAGGAAAATTGTGATAAAATGATATTATTAGATTAATGAAGTTAGGGGAGTTTTCTTTAGGCAGGAAATATTCAGAAATTTTGAGAAGCAAATTAGCAAAAATTACTGATATTACCAGTAATAAATTTACAGATAAAAATAAAGGCATAGTTTCTGAGTGTGCTCTTAACAATGTAGATCATAATATAAAGATGAATGTTTGTAGAAAGATGTTATATGCAGATAGTAAACATGTAATACGTAATATAAAACAAATAATGCAATATTGTAGTCATGTTAAAGAGACTGAATAAGCTAATAATTGAATGCAAGTTTAAGAAGACACATGTATTTTGTATGGACTGTCTTAAAAAGAAAAAAAAAGTTATTGATCTAGAGGAAAGCTTGAGAAAGGCCAAATTCAAATTCAAAGGAGCAAAAGAGAAGTTAGTTTATGCAAATACTCTTAAGAAAGTTAAACACAAAGAAAAGAATAGCCAAAAGGTTAAAGTTAAATCCCAGACAATAAGGGTGAATTCTCATGTAGAAAGATTTGTTAGAAGAAAAAAAATCAAAAATGTAAACACAAGATTTAGAAGGTACCTACAATGCTTGTAGCTTAATACCATATCCAGTTAAAAGTACCAGATAGTTAATAGATGTGAGAATATAAAATTCTGTATGCATAGTTTTCTAAAGTGTAAATTAATTTTATTTGTGTTGTTTAATAATGTTTAACATAACCTAACAATGTTACTTAATTCCTTTTTTTTCTTTTATAAGGATGGGGGATTTGTGACCAACTGAATGGGCACAAGGATTTAAGGTACGTTGTATCTTAACTGAATAGTTAAATTGTATTAAAAAGAATGAAACAGCCTTAGAATTTTAATTTTTTTTTTGCTGGAGTTTGTTTAAAGTTTAGATGTGGGTTACTTATGTAGTTTATTGACTATTTGATAGATATTTATTATTATTAGTGTGGTTAAAGAGGTATTTAATATAAGGAAGAGGAGTTGTTTATTAATGGAATTGATACATTTTGTCAGAAAGATGCAAAGTTATTTTATGTTAGTGTAATATTTGGTTGAATGGTTTCAAAATCCTTTTGTCAACAATTAATAGCCATTTCAATTATATTTAGTTAAGACAGTTTAATATTTAGGTTGTAGTACATGTGCATGCATGTATGACTCCGCATCATTTTCATCTTTAATAATAGCAAACAATATTACATGCACAATAAAAAACATTTAAATTGTAGTAGTTATTTTAAATAATTTAATAAATATATATTTCTTTTCAATGATTAATAGATAGTTGAATCAATAAATTATTTTACAAATTAAATAAATTATTAATCATTTTTATTTAGTAGTTAATTAATATTTATTTTTCTTTCAAGTTTGTAAAAGCTATTCATTTTATAATTATTTTTATCTTGATTTTAATTCTAAAAAAATCAAAGTGATTTTTTTTTGAAAAGATTCTTTTTTGCATATGTAATTAGCTTAGCTAGAGAGATGCGTGGGAGTAAGCTGGTGGAAGGAAATGAACTTTGCTAAAAAGAGCTTTTTAACAAAGATCTCCAGTGAAAAATTTGCATATTATGTAATGAATGGTAGCCAAAAACAGTGGCTGATTTGTGAAAGCAAAAACCAGTTGCTGAATTCAAATTGATTTTAAAAAAGTCTTTGGAATAAAATTTCTAAAGGATCCCAAGAAATTTATTATGGGACAAGTTCATTTTAGAATGCAGTTTTAAAATTTAAAAAACGTACTCAGTTTACTTTATTCTCCTTCATTTAAACATTTTGAATTTAACCACTTCATGAGTATTGCTCTTTTAAAAATGTATCCAGTCTACATTATTTCACTTAATTATCATTTCAAATAGGAATAAATTGCATGAATATTATTGTTGTGTCATTAACCAATGTATGTTCTTTAATATATCTGGAAAACACATGCAGAAGGATTTTACAGAATATATTTTTATTCTTCACTATATTCCGTGTTATGTTTGTGTGAGAATTAAACATAGACATAAGGATATGCATATTTTGATAAATCATGCAAGGTTTAAATTCATCATAAAGAGATGACAGTATTTGTTTGTCTGGTATTTCTGGAAATAATACATATGTTAACTGACAGAAATAAATGTGAGCTACTTCAAATTAAATATCTGTTTAAATCGAACAGAAGGATATAAATGCTGCTAATTTTTGTTCTCTTCGATAAGGATGAAAAATAAAACAGAGTAATATTAAATGCTATTCAAGAAACTACTAAAAATAATTACATATTCAATTTAGGACTGTAATGAAATAAGTGAGATAATTCCTGTCCAACAGTAGTTAAGAATTTATTATATTTTCATCATGATAAAAGATAAATTGATTGCTTATGTATGATACAGTAACTTAAATAACTTTGTTATGAACATTGAAGATGCTGAATTCTATTTAAGCATGACTATATTTATTTGGTTATCCTACAGCAGTTTGTTTTAGTTTAAAATTCAGTTTGGAATATGTCCCATATTGTTTTATAAACCTGGAGCCGAGCTTTGAAAGTGAACTTTTATTTTACGTTACAAAACTAATAACTTTTGTGTTTTTTTTTACTGCTTGTCATAATTAATGTATATGATAGGTAGGGAGGCTTATTTATTATTATGTTCATTTATAATCTGTGTTGTTTTGATCTTCGAGACCGTAACTGAAGCGTATCTGAACGAGGAATACGCTAGTAAAAATTGATTGTATTCAAATAAGTTTTATTGTTTTTTACGAAGGTAAAAGAAACAAGTATTTTTTAAAATATATTATTAGAGAGGTTTATATTTATTTTGCGTACTTTATTATCTGAAAGTGAAAATTAATTTGTTTTTGAATCATCGAATGTATAATAGAAATAGTTTGTTAGATATGAAAGAAAGTTTGTTCATAATAATTATAAATATTAAATTTAAAAAGTAACCTAAAGTTTATTCAGAATTAAAAGTTGTACCTTAATCCAATATTTAATTATCATATTACCTGCTTAGTGTGTAATTTAGAATTAATATTATATATACTTTTTATTCGCAGGTGTGTGTTTGTTTTGCACAATTATGATATTTGTTTGATAAAGTTCAGTTTGTGAATAAATTTATGCATAAATTTCATACACTGCTGTATTCTACTGAGTTGAACGGATTGGTATATTATCTGTATGTATTTATCTGCCAGCATGTATTTATAATGTTCGAAATTTAGAAAAGCTATGAGAATAGAAAGAAATCTGATTGCATTATAATGTCTGTAGGGATAAAAGATCTTGCTTATTTAGTATATGTTAATAATTTTCCATGAGTAGAGCCTAGATTATTTTATATGCGTATGATTAATGAAATTTTTTGAAGTGATGTTCTTAGGGCCCTGGTGATGAGGAAATAAATCCCCACCAATAGTGTATTTAGAAGTAGATGAGTTATTGTTGAAATATGAATAAATGATGTTTAGCAAGTTATGTGACATTTTTCTTAGATTCTTGATAATGAGGAATTGTAAAAGTGTTCAGTAAGAGTTATCTGTTCCTTGTGTAGATTTCCCTTATAACATATAGTATGTTACATCATGAAAATATAGCTTTGTGTTAATAATTATGTGGCGAGATAAATTGTTAGATTAATTCTTGATCTAGTATTAGAGTCATATTTTATTGATGAATTACGACACAGTTCGAAATAAAATAATTGTATGATATTTTCTTAATGAATAGAGAGTTTATAGAAAAGATTGTTTTACATTATTGCTGCTTGAACGTGCACACACACTCATGATATAAATAATATTGTGTATATAAAGTATAGAAATATTGAAATTAAAATGAGGAATAAATGTTTCTTTGAAATACATTACATTCATTTAATAGAAGCATAAAGTATCAATATTAAAATGGGAAATAAATATTTTAAAATACAGTGTATTTATTTAAATAAAGGTTATAAATCATCAAATCATCAGAATAAACATGATTTTGTTGCTATAAATGAAAAGTATACATAATTGAAAGTGATTATTAGTCACTTAGAGAAAGTTGCTTTGCTGAAAGCCAAATATAAATAATTTGATTTATTTTGTTAATGAAGAGTAATATCTTCTCAAAAGAATTTTTTGTGCTAATAATATAACATGTTACTTATTTATTGTCATATAGATGAAACATGTAGGCAAAGTATGCGTTCGAAGTCAGGATATTTAAGTTTTGTTATTAATTTGCTTTGATAGAAGGGATAATCCCAAACTGATGCTAAAATTTTTTTTTGATAATTTAAAAATCTGTAAGACAAATAGTCCATTTGTAAATATTATGTTAAACCAAGTTTATTTTATTGTAATAAATGATTTGTTTTAGTTATTTAAAATCTTAAAATCAGTGTCTTGAGTTATTTTTGTGTACATTCGTATTTCCATTTCCACATCTCAACATTTCATAAATCTATTACAAAATAGATATATTAACTTTGAGTTATGATATTGAATTTGCTAGTGCCTGACAATATTGTTTTTCTTAATCCAAACATTATAAAAGAACATTTGCCACTTGATAAACTTATTATAAAGGTTGCCAAGTCAGTATATTTGTTAGATGATGATATGAGATTAAAATTCCCTATTTCTGTCATTAACTTATTATTGAAACACAGTAAAATATTTTAGTCAATTTGTTTTATTACATTTTTGACATACTTTAGAATTATAACTTATGGGCCAATGTAGTTTATTTAATTCAACTGTGTTTGTTAAATTCCCTGATATCTTATTGTTTATTTCTTGATTGGCATTAAAGTAGATGTTTTAGATTATGATATGCCAAGTAATAGAATTGTTTAAGAATATAATTATAGCATGCTGATATATGTTATACTTGGATAAAGGAAGAAATTAGATTTAGAGTATATTTTAATAGACTGTACCAAATAAACATTGTGATTCTTTATTATACAATTAATTAACAAAGGAATTTTCATTATGTTAAATGTTTTATAATATTTCTTTTTTTTATTCATTTATTATCATATATCTTATGAACTGCCTATAGCCTCCCACTGAGCTGAGCTGAACATAAACTTAAATATAGAGTCTCAGTAATAATTTTGTATTATATATTTTGTTATATTGTTCTATTCATTAATAGAACTGGTGCCTGGGCATTTCGTTCATGTAATGTAGATGAGCGGACTTGGGAGTATAGATTATAATATATATATATATATATATAATAGCGAGTGCAGTGAGATTCTGCAGTATCTCAATTTATTTCAATTTTCAACTATCTGCACTTCGCAAATTAAAAATATTATATATATATGTGTGTGTTAAAACGAAGATTTGCACGGTTTAAATATATAAAATACATATGTTGGGGTTCATCCATGTTAAAAACTTTTAATATTAATATACTCACATTTCGACTTGGTCACACAAGCCATCCACAGAGTTATAAAAGGTAGAAAGACAGTTGTAGAGGCGCTACAATCACTGATTTGAATAAAATGTTAAAATTCCACCAATAACAAAAAATGTTAAATTTAGGAATGTTTTTTAATAAACATTCCTAAGTTTAACATTTTTTGCTCTTGATGGAATTTTAACATTTTAAAACATTCCTCAATTTAACATTTTTTGCTATTGGTGGAATTTAACATTTTATTCAAATCAGTGATTGTAGCACCTCTGCAACCATCTTTCCACCTTTTATAACTCTGTGGATGGCTGGTGTGACCAAATCGAAACGTCAGTATATTAATATTAAAAGCTTTTAACATGGATGAACCTGCAAAATATATATATATATATGAATCTAAAAATAACCAATTTCTTTCCTCCTTCTTAATTATTTATTCAGGATTAGACTGAAGCTTAAATCTTGGATACCAGATTGAATCTGTATTATCTTGAGCTTATTTATTTGTTCACATCATTACTATATATAACAGCCACCTTAGAGCTCTATGTATTCATCATATTTGCTAGGCTATTAACTTCTAATATTAGCAAAGCAGGAACAATCACATGGGTATATTATATGATTTAGGCATGATTTATTAACTACACACATAGCTGTACTGATAATAATATCACTCACTATGGAAATGTCTGCATGTATTGAATACACATATTTAATGCCTTATAATCCTTGACATTTTGTTACTTTATTTTATGTCATTTGTTATTGTTTTAATAAACCCATTCAAAATACAAAATTTGTTTCATATCTCTCTTGCTTGTAGTTTTATGTCTATCCAATTGCCAATATCTTCTTAAATCCACATTATCTTATCCAACCCACATTATTCTATCCCAATTTCATAATGATTTTATATGCTGATTATATATATATATATATATATATATATATATATATATATATCATATATATATATATATATATATAATGTAACCAGTTGGGTTACATCACACACACAATATAGTGTATGTGAATATATATTATATATATATGTATTGAAACGGAAACATCCAATCCCTTTCCGTTTCACTATCAACCTAATGACCTACTCATCTGAACTAGTTTTGAACCTATCTTAAATATAAAAATGTTAAATGTAAAAATGTTACATATAAGTCGAGCGCGAAAACTTTGCTATAATGGCCGTTTAAATTGCATCATCCATTTACATATGAAAACACGCTATAATTAGACAGGTTTGATAAAATTATAGTGGAGAAATGCTCATAAATTATTATAAAATGTTTTATAAATTTTCAGTAAATTTTTAATTATATTCACTATAATATTCGTATGTGGATGGATAATTTAAACCTTGGAATAGTGGCAAAATGATTTATATATATATATATTTAAGTTAAAATAAAAAAGATATACTATAATGTAAAATGTTTTCTTTAAAATATATTTAACGGCTTTCTGATTTACTGTTTTACATATATAATTGAAACTAAAGTATTTTCTTTAAATTTGCTTTTTTTTAAACAAATAATTTGGTAAAAACAAATATGTTAAAAGTTATTTATTTCAGTAAAATAAAAATCCGTTTATAATTAAAAATGAGAATTTTATGTAAACAAGAAATCAATTAGTGATGCACCCGGGTAAAAAGTAAAATCTAGTTTACTGATTGATTTTTGTTTGCACAAAAGACTTTATCATTAAATCAGAATACCGTTCCTTCTGCTAAGCTTTAACATTCTTTAACACATAAAAAGGAATTTAATTAATGAAACTGAATCAAATTATATAATTTATATGTTTTAATAATTTTTTAAAGTAAATTAAATATAACACCTCGGAGACGTTATCTGTTGTAGAAATTGGATTATATTATTTTGTTTAATTAAAAGTCAATTGGTCCCGAGGCTAATGAAATTCCAAAAAGGTGTTAAGGTTTAGTGGAAATGTATAAATAGGCCTTATTTTAAGCGGGAAGATATACTCCATCTTGCTTTTGAAGAGCTATTACTATCCAAGTCAAAATTGTTAAATTTTACCATGTCTGGCTAAAGTCAGGCAAGAATTGCTGCAATTCCCGTGATGGAACGCCGAGTTCAATCCATCAAATGCCGAAGCAACAACCACATCAAATAAAAGATGTCATAAGCCGCTAAAAGAACTTGCCTTCGTTCCAACACCATTTTGAATCGTCTCGCAACTGAACAAGAACATGCCATAGGCCGCCAACGAATTCACCTTCGTTCCAGCTCGAATCTTTCCAGTCCAGCTACAGAACTGTTATAATATTATTTAAAATAGCAGAGCTCTGTGAATTTCAAAAATGATCATTATTTCTTCAAAATTAGGTTAGCTAACCATATTATTGTAATTTCTTTCTAAATTATTTTCCAAATAATATTGTAAATTCTATAAAATGAAATACTGTTGTAAATTTCTTTATTAATTCAATATTGTAAACTCTGTCTAAATCGTATTTGAAATCTATAAATGAAATATTTTTGCTAAATTTCTTTGTTAATTAATATTTTGCTATATAATTTAATCACTGCAGTTATATTTTGCTTTTCTTTTGCTTATTTTTAATTATTGTTAATTATGCCTATGTTTCGAAACGGTGTGCATTTAATTATAGAATATGTTTTTAAACATATAAAGTTAAATTATTTATATAGCGTCATTTTGTGCGCTGTTTCGAAACCCAAATTCATATTTTTGTCATTTATTAAATTAATTAATATAAATATAAAATGTGGCTTTTCAACCTTTATTTATTATGTTACTAAAGATTAAACTAGCCTGGATTGCAATCATAAGTATATTTTGTTAGTTAAGTATTCGTAAGTCCCCTATTAATATACTTTTCCCCCTTTTAAAAGTTTAGTAGTTATAGATAACTAAAGAGATTGAACGGGATAAAGTAAAGTTTGTATCTATATATTCCTGTCAGTAGCATATCGTATTTCTCATGCTACAGAAGAGTTGGCTCTTTTGATCAAGCTGATGATCTAGTGTTCATTTAATATGTGATCTTTAATTGATAATTTCTTTCGGCTTGGCGGATGTGAAACTTATTAATATTTTTCTCGTGCTGTTTTATATATAAGATGGAGCCACGGCGTTGCCAGCACATCTTCTCTTATAGGGTAGTGCAGTAGCGAAGTCTGAGCTATAGGCCAGATTAGCACGTAAGTCTCCCGCCTCTGAACCAAATAAAGGTTCCCCATTAGCAGCATGACGACTGGTTATGGGATAAACCATTGTTTGTCACAAAAACCCTAAAACTATTCTTCCATCTGCAGAGCCACTTTATTATTATACTTTACTTGTGCCTAGCATATTAGTAAAATCGTTATAGCCAACTGTTTCCTCCCTAATATGCAATCTTTGGCATTGAACCGAAGCATTCTTGAAAACCCGTTCGATCTTAAGCTATCGGGGATGCTTTATAAGCCCATAGTTAATATATAAATTGATTATAGTCAGATGTATTAAGTTTCACTCCCGACTTGGTTTGATTTTACGTAAAAGAGCCACTCGAACTGATTATAAAAGGACATAACAAATAAGTTAATGTAGTGATAAGTTGTATAGCAGGATATTTGGCTCTATTAAATCATAGCTACAAACCTATTGGCCAACATCAATTATTGTTCAAATAGTCTAGAGAATGTTACTTTATAAATGAAATGCCTGTGTGCATTTGCCAACAACAATTGTCAATAAATATATTTTAATTCATCATATATCAGTTTCTGTCTCATTATTAAATCAATCCAATTCACTAATTGCCCATAAGTATTCATTAGTAAAGTCCCTATTATTTAAATATGTTAGATTTTATCTGTGGAATGTCTAGTATTTACGTTGTTTAAATATATGTTTAAGTCCATGAGTCTTATTGTTTTCTTCGATTTGCTAGTGGGCCAGATGAAAAATTAAATCTCGTGTGCTACCATTGTTATGTTATCCATTGGGTGTCAGATCTGGTGCTTGGAGAGTGGGTTCGAATCCAGGCTGGTCCCTGACCTAAATCTCAGGCTTGACTGGGTTTGAAGTACATTTTGTGAGTTCCAGCTCATGTTAGATGGATAAGCATGTTTTGACTGGCACATAGGTTTTTTTTTCCGCATTTGGACACCCAAGTCGTGGGGCTTGTAACTCATTTCCACCCCTGAAGAGATTCTGGAGTATATATATAATTCTTTTGGTCAAAATTAATGATTTTGAGTCAAATTTTTTTTGAATAATGTATATATGTAAGATTTTTTTTTCCGCATTTGGATGACCAAATGAGGCTTCAATGTAAACACCTACGTACTCTGAGTTATGGACTTTTGTGTGTATATAGCAAAAAAATTATTAAATTTATTTTGTGTCTTTCCTGTTCACTAGTGACTGGCACCCGAGGATGATTGATCAAGTTATAAGTCATCCTCTTATAAATTTGTCATTAGGGAGCAGAGAAAAGAAATTTAGATTAAAAGAAAAGGGGGGTCTTGTTGTTTTATCAAAGTATTTTTATGAATTGGAGTGGTTTAAAATGAGTAAGAAATATATATATAAAAGTAACGTGATGTTGGCAAATAGGTTTGTGGCTATGATTCAATGGAGCCAAATATCCTGCTATACAACTAATCACTACATTAACTTATTTGTTATGTCCTTTTATAATCAGTTTAAGTGGCTCTTTTACGTAAAATCAAACCAAGTCTGGAGTGAAACTTAATACATCTGACTATAATCAATTTATATATTAACTATGGGCTTATAAAGCATCCCAGATAGCTTAAGATCGAACGGATTTTCAAGAATGCTTCGGTTCAATGCTGAAGATTGCATATTAGGGAGGAAAGAGTTGGCTATAACAATTTTACTATTATGCTAGGCACAAGTAAAGTATAATAATAACGTGGCTCTGCAGATGGAAGAATAGTTTTAGGGTTTTTGTGACAAACAACGGTTTACCCAATAACTGGTCATCATGCTGCTAATGGAGAACCTTTATTTGGTTCACAGGCGGGGGACTTACGTGCTAATCTGGCCTGTAGCTCAGACTTCGCTACTGCACTACCCATAAGAGAAGATGGGCTGGACTTACCATGGCTCCATCTTATATATATATAAAAAAGAACAGCATAACGAGAAAATATTAATAAATCCCACTTCCGTCAAGCCGAAGGATATTATAAATTAAAGATCAGATATTAAATGAACACTAGATCATCAGCTTGATCAAAAAGCCAACTCTTCTGTAGCATGAGAAATACAATATGCTACTGACAGGAATATATAGATACAAACTTTACTTTATCCCGTTCCATCTCTTTAGTTATCTATAACTACTAAACTTTTAAAAGGGGGAAAAGTATATTTAATAGGGGATTTACGAATACTTAACTAAAAAAATATACTTATGATTGCACTCCAGGCTAGTTTAATCTTTAGTAACATAATAAATAAAGGTTGAAAAGCCACATTTTATATTTATATTAATTAATTTACTAAATGACAAAAATATGAATTTGGGTTTCGAAACAGCGCACGAAATGACACTATATAAATAATAATACGGAGATTTTAAATGATATCTTTTTAAAAAAACATATTGGTAATTAAATGCACGCTGTTTCGAAACATAGGCATAATTAACAATAATTAAAAATAAGCAAAAGAAAAGCAAAATATAACTGCAGTGATTAAATTATATAGCAAAATATTAATTAACAAAGAAATTTAGCAAAAATATTTCATTTATAGATTTCAAATACGATTTAGACAGAGTTTACAATATTGAATTAATAAAGAAATTTGCAAAAGTATTTCATTTTAGAGAATTTACAATATTATTTGGAAAATAATTTAGAAAGAAATTACAATAATATGGTTAGCTAACCTGATTTTGAAGAAATAATGATTGTTGTTGAAATTCACACAGAGCTCTGCTATTTTAAATAATATTATAATAGTTCTATAGCTGGACTGGATAGATTCGAGCTGGAACGAAGGTGAATTCTTTGGAGGCTTATGGCATGTTCTTATTCAGTTGCGAGACGATTTAAAATGGTGTTGGAATGAAGGCAAGTTCTTTTAGCGGCTTATGACATCTTTTATTTGGTGTGGTTGTTGCTTTGGTATTTGATGGATTTAACTCAGCGTTCCATCACGGGAATGGCAGCAAAATTGTGCCTGACTTTAGCCAGACATGGTAAAATTAAACAATTTATAACTTGGATAGTAATAGCTCTTCAAAAGAAAGATGGAGTATATCTTCCCGCTTAAAATAAGGCCTATTTATTTATTCCGACTTAGCTTTAACACCTTTTTGGAATTTCGTTTGCCTCAGGACCAATTGACTTTTAATTAAATAAAATAATATAATCCAATTTCTGCAACAGATAACGTCTCCGAGGTGTTATATTTAATTTACTTTAAAAAATTATTAAAACATATAAATTATATAATTTGATTCAGTTTCATTAATTAAATTCCTTTTTAGGTTTTAAAGAATGTTAAAGCTTAGCAGAAAGAACGGTATTCTGATTTAATGATAAAGTCTTTTGTGCAAACATAAATCAATCAGTAAACTAGATTTTACTTTTTACCTGGGTGCGTCACTAATTGATTTCTTGTTTACACAAAATTCTCATTTTTAATTATAAACGAATTTTTATTTTACTGAAATAAATAACTTTTAACATATTTGTTTTTACCAAATTATTTGTTTAAAAAAAACCAAATTTAAAGAAAATACTTTAGTTTCAATTATATATGTAAAACATTAAATCAGAAAGCCGTTATATATATTTTAAAGAAAACATTTTACATGATAGTATATCTTTTTTTTATTTTAACTTAAATATATATATAAATAATTTTGCCACTATTCCAAGGTTTAAATTATCCATCCACATATGAAATAATAGTGAATATAATTAAGAATTGACTGACAATTTATAAAACAGTTTATAATAATTTATGAGCATTTCTCCGCTATAATTTTATCAAACCTGTCTAATTATAGCGTGTTTTCGTAAGTAAATGGATGATGCCATTCAAGCGGCCATTGTAGCAAAGTTTTCCCGCTCGACTTATATATAATATTTTTACATATGACATTTCTACATTTAAGATAGGTTCGAAACTAGTTCAGACGAGTAGGTCATTAGGTTGATGGTGAAACGGAAAAGGATTGGAGGTTTCCGTTTCATATCAGTAAACTTAGTAAAAATAAAACAAATAAAAAAAAATGACTTCACTTATATAACACGGAGCTAAATTATGGCTTCTTTCAAAATATAAACTCATGACCTAATCCTACGCTAAACTTATGATAATACATCATACTGGATAACACTATATAATAAATTTAATGCTTCTCACAATTATCAATACACATAATGAAATTATCGGTTATTAGTAAATATTTTAAACTTAAACAGATATATACCCAAATGAGTATACATCTTTGTCAAAATAATGGATATGTTTTATATATATATATATAAAATATAATGCGTGTAATAAATATACAAAAGGGTATATAGATAATATATCGATAAAATATAAAGTATATAATAGGTAAAATGGATATAGATAAAATGTAATGTGTATAATAACAATATAAAGGGTATGTAAATAAATATAAAGTGTATCATATATATATATATATATATATTATATACTCTATATTTTATTTATATACCTATATATATATATATATATATATATATAAGGTATATAAATAAAATATAGAGTGTATAATATATATGGAGTGATCAAATCACTCACAAAAACAACTAACAATTTAAACTAACTAACGGGGTCCCCTGTAGTTTAACGATGCTGGCTGTCTATATGGTCTCTTTGCTCTAGTCTGATCACGTGACTCCCATCTTGATGACCTAGGGTATGTTTGGCCGCTCATCATCATCGTTTGACATCTTGGCTCAATCCGACGCATCTTTTCTGCTGTTTCTTTAGGTCCTGGAGTAAAATCAATGGTGGTTAGAAATCCTGCCATATCTTCTATCGTTCGAATCTGGCACCCCATCATCAACTGTTGTACTCTAAAAGGCATATTTTGTTGGATAATTCTAATCTTTTGGTTATCTGTGAATGGAAATGCTGTTAAAGATCTGAGAGATGCTATCTGCCTTAAAAAAATTGTGTATGGGTTTCTTTCACTACAGATCCATAAGTCTCTCTGAGTATCGAGTGGTATATACCCTCCTGGAGTTCTTCACTCCAAAATGTTTTATGCATGGCTGAACAATATTGGTCAAAGTTTTGTGGCTTCTCTGTGCAGCAATCCCACCATGACTTTGCATATCCATATAAATGATGTATAGCAAGGGCTACTTGGTCAGCTGTTGGGACTTTTAAACTTAAACAGATATATACCCAAATGAGTATACATTTTTGTCAAAATAATGGATATGTTTTATATATATATATATATAAAATATAATGCGTGTAATAAATATATAAAAGGGTATATAGATAATATATGGATAAAATATAAAGTATATAATAGGTAAAATGGATATAGATAAAATGTAATGTGTATAATAACAATATAAAGGGTATGTAAATAAATATAAAGTGTATATATATATATATATATATATATATATATATTGTTATATATATATATATATATATATATAAGGTATATAAATAAAATATAGAGTGTATAATATATATGGAGTGATCAAATCACTCACAAAAACAACTAACAATTTAAATAGGATCTGGGGTTGTTTAAGGAGTAACTCCACACCGGGGTTGAAACAACATCCCAACAGATCATCATCATCATCGTCAGTTGTCCAACTGTCTTCATCATCATCAGTTATCCATTCATAGCTTTCATTTTTGTCTTTCAACCTCACAGGAGATCGCTTAGGGTGCATTGTCAGACTTCGTGTGAATTCGCTGCCTTCATACGGTATCTCATTATGCAGCTCGACATTCTTTTCTTCCGTAAGTGCTTTTCCCCATTCCTTGCTTTGACTTTGCGTCACTTGGGATTTGTTCTTTTCCAACCCAATTTGTTCTTCATACAGAGAAAACGTGTTATTTTCATCATTAAGCTGGCACTTATGCTCGCTTAAAAAGTCGTTTCCTTTGATTTTGATGCTATGCTGATCGACTTTGGCTTCCCCTTCTCTAAAATCATTTTCAGTATCATCTTCAGTCTGGCCAATAACTTGCACTATCTCATGTCTATTAAGTCTTTTATCTTGGTAATCACTAGCAAAGTTGCTTTCCTTACTTTCCTTTTCTCACTCTTCTTTCATTTCTGCTACATCTTTTTTCATTTCTGGAATACATGCTGTGATAATGTTTTCTTCTCGGTCAGTTACTTGACTTCTTTGTAGCAGGTTTTCTTTTATTTCATATATTTCCTCTCTGATCTCCCTTTGGGCTTCTTCATACTCTTGCACTTTACTGTTAAATTCTGCCCCTACTTTAAAGCCCCTTTCTTTCAAACCCTTTTCTTGACATTCTACTTGTTCAACTAAAGCCTTCACATCTTCTTTAATCACAACAAATTCCTTTCTATTTTTTTCTTGGTTTTTATGTAACATTTCTTTAAATTCCCCCCTCATTTTTTCAGATTTCTGCTGGCAGCTTGTTGACAATTCCTGTAGACCTTGGCACAACATTTCTTCCAGCCTTTTATTTCTGTCTGCCATCTCTTGTCTAATATCTCTGCTAAGGTTTTCAAATCTTTGTGACATTTTCTGGTCTTTTTTCTCCCTTTTCTGATCCATTTTCTGATGCATTTTCTCTGCATCCTGTCTAAGCTGTCTCAGCAAACCAATTCAAGTCCCAGCCTTCCTGTTTAATCTCCTTTATTGGTATCTGTTCCGATATTTCTGTAACTAAATTCTCTGGCATAGCTATAGTTTTCTGTGCACCCTCATCTCTATCCTGGCTCATACCATCTTCCCTTTCTATTTCTTTCGTACTGCTGTTGTACTCATTAATCTCTCTTCCTGATCTCAACATGATACCTCCACCGTTCATCTCATTCCTACTTCTATCTCTTCCCCACTGCTCATTGCTTCTGTTTCTTTGTTCATTCTGTATACTATATATTCTTTTCAAAGTTATTATTATTATGCCTACTAAATATTTGATTGTTAAAACTTTTATACTTTTAATACGGCTGTTTGCTGCTCTCCCCCTTCAAGAATGACTCGTTCACTTCCATCCCAACTCTATGCCTAACTCACTAATATATCTATAAGCCCACACTATTTTGATGCCCATCCAACATATAATCAATTAAAAAAAAATTTGTGTCCCTACTTTCTATTTTATAAAATATACGAAATTCTTTTTTTATTTAAAAAAAATCCCTTCTTTTTTTCTAGCTTTAATAAAATATACGAAAAATTTTAAAAAAAATCTTTTTTTTTTTTCGTCTATACATCTAAAGTATAACACATATTTTAATATTAAAGATGACTTAATAAAAATTTAACTCACCCCCGCTCTCTTCTTTCAGCTGTTTTTTTTATATATATACACATATATACTTAAATAGTTTTATGACCTAATTCCGTTTGACCCATCTGCACCAATTTCAAACCTTTTAACTTTTGGTTAATTTGACGTTACATTTATATATATATTTCTTACTCATTTTAAACCACTCCAATTCATAAAAATACCTTGATAAAACGAGACCCCCCTTTTCTTTTAATCTAAATTTCTTTTCTCTGCTCCCTAATGACAAATTTATAAGAGGATGACTTATAACTTGATCAATCATCCTTGGGCGCCAGTCACTAGTGAACAGGAAAGACACAAAATAAATTTAATAATTTTTTTTGCTATATACACACAAAAGTCCATAACTCAGAGTATGTAGGTGTTTACATTGAAGCCTCATTTGGTCAACCAAACGCGGAAAAAAAAATCTTACATATATACATTATTCAAAAAAAATTTGACTCAAAATCATTAATTTTGACCAAAAGAATTATATATATACTCCAGAATCTCTTCAGGGGTGGAAATGAGTTACAAGCCCCATGACTTGGGCGTCCAAACGGGGTCAAAACATGCTTATCCATCTAACACGAGCTGGAACTCACAAAATGTACTTCAAATCCAGTCAAGCCTGAGATTTAGGTCAGGGACCAGCCTGGATTCGAACCCACTCTCCAAGCACCAGATCTGACACCCAATGGATAACATAACAATGGTAGCACATGAGATTTAATTCTTCATCCGGCCCACTAGCAAATCGGAGAAAACAATAAGACTCATGGACTTAAACATATATTTAAACAACGTAAATACTAGACATTCCACAGATAAAATCTAACATATTTAAATAATAGGGGCTTTATTAATGAATACTTATGGGCAATTAGTGAATTGGATTGATTTAATAATGAGACAGAAACTGATATATGATGAATTAAAATATATTTATTGACAATTGTTGTTGGCAAATGCACACAGGCATTTCATTTATAAAGTAACATTCTCTAGACTATTTGAACAATAATTGATGTTGTCCAATAGGTTTGTGGCTATGATTTAATGGAGCCAAATATCCTGCTATACAACTAATCACTACATTAACTTATTTGTTATGTCCTTTTATAATCAGTTCGAGTGGCTCTTTTACGTAAAATCAAACCAAGTCGGGAGTGAAACTTAATACATCTGACTATAATCAATTTATGTATTAACTATGGGCTTATAAAGCATCCCCGATAGCTTAAGATCGAACGGGTTTTCAAGAATGCTTCGGTTCAATGCCGAAGATTGCATATTAGGGAGGAAAGAGTTGGCTATAACGATTTAACTAATATGCTAGGCACAAGTAAAGTATAATAATAAAGTGGCTCTGCAGATGGAAGAATAGTTTTAGGGTTTTTGTGACAAACAACGGTTTACCCAATAACCGGTCGTCATGCTGCTAAAGGGGAACCTTTATTTGGTTCAGAGGTGGGGGACTTACATGCTAATCTGGCCTGTAGCTCAGACTTCACTACTGCACTACCCTATAAGAGAAGATGTGCTGGCAACGCCGTGGCTCCATCTTATATATAAAACAGCACAACGAGAAAAATATTAATAAGTTTCACATCCGCGAAGCCGAAGGATATTATCAATTAAAGATCATATATTAAATGAACACTAGATCATCAGCTTGATCAAAAGAGCCAACTCTTCTGTAGCATGAGAAATATGTTTATGCTACTGACAGGAATATATAGATACAAACTTTACTTTATCCCGTTCAATCTCTTTAGTTATCTATAACTACTAAATTTTTAAAAGGGGGAAAAGTATATTTAATAGGGGACTTACGAATACTTAACTAACAAAATATACTTATGATTGCACTCCAGGCTAGTTTAATCTTTAGTAACATAATAAATAAAGGTTGAAAAGCCACATTTTATATTTATATTAATTAATTTACTAAATGACAAAAATATGAATTTGGGTTTCGAAACAGCGCACAAAATGACTCTATATAAATAATTTAACTTTATATGTTTAAAAACATATTCTATAATTAAATGCATGCCGTTTCAAAACATAGGCATAATTAACAATAATTTAAAATAAGCAAAAGAAAAGCAACATATAACTGAAGTGATTAAATTATATAGCAAAATATTAATTAACAAAGAAATTTAGCAAAAATATTTCATTTATAGATTTCAATTACGATTTAGACAGAGTTTACAATATTGAATTAATAAAGAAATTTACAACAGTATTTCATTTTATAGAATTTACAATATTATTTGGAAAATAATTTAGAAAGAAATTACAATAATATGGTTAGCTGACCTGATTTTGAAGAAATAATGATCATTTTTGAAATTCACAGAGCTCTGCTATTTTAAATAATATTATAACAATTCTGTAGCTGGACTGGATAGATTCGAGCTGGAACGAAGGTGAGTTCTTTGGCAGCCTATGGCATGTTCTTGTTCAGTTGCGAGACGATTCAAAATGGTGTTGGAACGAAGGCAAGTTCTTTTAGCGGCTTATGATATCTTTTATTTGGTGTGGTTGTTGCTTCGGCATTTGATGGATTGAACTCGGCATTCCATCACGGGAATTGCAGCAATTCTTGCCTGACTTTAGCCAGACATGGTAAAATTAAACAATTTTGACTTGGATAGTAATAGCTCTTCAAAAGCAAGATGGGGTATATCTTCCCGCTTAAAATAAGGCCTATTTATACATATCCACTAAACCTTAACAACTTTTTGGAATTTCATTAGCCTTGGGACCAATTGACTTTTAATTAAACAAAATAATATAATCCAATATCTACAACAGATAACATGTCCGAAGTGTTATATTTAATTTACTTTAAAAAATTATTAAAACATATAAATTATATAATTTGATTCAGTTTCATTAATTAAATTCCTTTTTAGGTGTTAAAGAATCTTAAAGCTTAGCAGAAGGAACGGTATTCTGATTTAATGATAAAGTCTTTTGTGCAAACAAAAATCAATCAGTAAACTAGATTTTACTTTTTACCCGGGTGTGTCACTAATTGATTTCTTGTTTACACAAAATTCTCATTTTTAATTATAAACAGATTTTTATTTTACTGAAATAAATAACTTTTAACATATTTGTTTTTACCAAATTATTTGTTTAAAAAAAACCAAATTTAAAGAAAATACTTTAGTTTTAATTATATATGTAAAACATTAAATCAGAAAGCCGTTAAATTTATTTTAAAGAAAACATTTTACATTATAGTATATCTTTTTTATTTTAACTTAAATATATGTATATAAATGATTTTGCAGCTATTCCAAGGTTTAAATTATCCGTCTACATACGAATATTATAGCGAATATAATTAAAAATTGCCTGAAAATTTATAAAACATTTTATAATAATTTATGAGCATTTCTCCGCTATAATTTTATCAAACCTGTCTAATTATAGCATGTTTTCATATGTAAATGGATGATGCAATTTAAGCGGCCATTATAGCAAAGTTTTCCCGCTCGACTTATATATAACATTTTTACATTTAACATTTTTATATTTAAGATAGGTTCGAAACTAGTTCAGACGAGTAGGTCATTAGGTTGATGGTGAAATGGAAAGGGATTGGATGTTTCTGTTTCAATATACATATATGTAAAATAAAGGAAACTAGAAATAAACACAGACAAAAATTATAGTAGATATTTTCTACATTCATTGAAATAAAATAAAAAATAATAATAATATCAACTCTGATTTAAAATATTATTTTATAAAATAATATTTTAAAAAGGTCTGAATAAATATAAATATTGCATTATTATTAATTATTACTCTGATTTTGAAATTTAAAAACACCCTATTGTATTTTTGAAATTTTAATTAATTAAACAAAATTTTTATCTATTAGAAATTCCCTAAGTAAAAATATGTATATGTAGGGATTAGTGAGATAGAAATAGAAACTGTTTTTAATCAAAGTGTTGTTAACACCTCAGATGAGTCTATAAAAAGGCTGATAACAGGATTAGATCTAGTCTGGATAGTGATTTTGAAAAGACCAGTTCTGCTTGTAGTTTGTAAGAGTTGACCAGAGGAGTCTGGTTGTAGTATTTTAAGCAGTGGTCAACTGGGCCCACTGCAAAGTCTGGATAATGATTATAAGAGAGCAGTCTGAAAAGTTGGTTATAATATCTTGTTGCAACCTGATGAAGTTTGTAGCAGTTGGTTTTAGCTGACCGGAGAGTTGGCAAAATAGTTACTATGATGTTATGTGGCTTAAAGCAGAACATTAGATTCAGAAGCTACCAATATTTCCTTGCAGGAGTTTGAATTTCACTTGGAGAAAATGACCCACTTCTTTGTGCTGAAATTCATAGCCTTAAATGTGCATATGATGGCTGATTGCCTGAAATCTATCAAACCAAAAGAGCTGCTTGTCTGGAACAATCCTAGACTGAAAGGAAGATCAACATCTTACATGGATTACATTTTTCCTTGATTTTGACAATCACTAAAACCAAAGTCATCAAGATAAATCTTCCAGCTTATTGAAGAATTAATTACACTATGCTGTGTCAGATAAAGGCAAAGAAACACGGATAAACATATATACAGCTGGTGGTGAATAGCATTATATATGATAAGGAAGTTTTAAACAAGTTCCTTAGTAAAATGACATTTTTATAACTAATAGAAATATATAAAACAATATTAGTTTAAAATAGTTTATTAGAGAGAAAAAAAAGTACAAACAAAGTTATAATTAATAGTCAAGAAAGTGATTTCCAAAAATCTTTTATACTAGGAAAAAAGAAAGACATTTTAAATCAATTAACTGTCAAAAATTTGAGATTTCTTATTTTAAAGATAATCATAATCAATTCCAACATAAGACCTGATATGATTTTCTCACTTGAAAATGCCATTCATAATGGATTTTTTTCAATAATAAGGCTTTCTACCTTTATCCTTTATTCCATATGGATAGTGAGATGCAAAACTCTCATGGAATTACCCCCAAAACAAATCATACCATTGTTTTATCAAATGCTCAAAAATATCAAGAAACGTGACCAGCTCCTTGCCTCCAATAAAGTTTTTGATGACCCCTGGTCTTTAACTGCTCTGTCCTTTTCCTGATTATCAACTCCCACCTACCCAGCATTATAGAATAGGCAATTCTAAAAGAAAATATTTATGTTTATGTTAAAAATGCTAATACCATTAAACAAGTTCTTAGAATCTCTGCAATATACCTAACCATATAAGAGTATAACAATTGTGCTCTCATAACATAATCTTGTCAGATGACAAATAGAACATTATATAATCATATTATTGTACAACTTATTCATTTATTTATCCTTTATTAGTATGTAATCACTATTTATTGTTAATACAATTTTTGTTGAAATGACTATATTCAAGATTAAATTGTGAAAATAATCTTTCATAATTTTATTGTAGCTAAATTAATGTTTGATATGTCTGTGCAAATTATATATACGTGTTTCAGTAAACCTAGAATGTAAAATGTATTTCATTAAACTTAAACTTCAATCATGTATTGTATTACATATAATTTAAGATTTTGATAATTATTTTGTAACAAGTCAAATAAGTTATTTTACACACACAGATGTATATGTGCGTATGTTGTCAATTGTAACACATATGTACATTTTAATCAATTTTTTTTATATAATGATTTTATGTTTAATTGAAATATATTCCTTGTATATTATAAAATGCATGTCTGTGTACGAATATATATATATATATATATATATATATATACATGCATATATGAATATTTCTTAATAAGTTTCTACAAATGCATATATATATATATATATATATATGCATTTGTAGAAACTTATTAAGAAATATTGTAAATCAATGACAACTTTAATTGTGTATAAAATATTTTATATCATTCAAAATCAGAATCCTTATAAGACCTTATTTATTTTTTATTGTTATTAATAAACTTATTTAATTGTTAAAATTGTATTTCATCATCTCTTGTTCACATACAGTAATAGAGTCCATGTTCTCTGAGCTAGATTTCAGACATGGATAAATGGGGATGTGTTTAGTGCTTTGGGCATCCAGTGATGATCAATTATCATCCTGGTTGGCGCAAAAGAGGATACTCTTGAAAGCCCATGCACTATTATTTTTTTATTTTACTTTAGTCTTATTAAAAATTTAAGTTTGTAGTTGGCCAGTACAAGTGGCCTGGGCATTGATGATGATCAGCATGTTTTAAATGTCCCAGCATTATTGTTTTGATTTCTGATTATTGTGTATTTTTAATGGATGGAAACTAAACTGGTGCATCCAAATTATTGCCAAAGTTGGGAAAGGCTCAGTAGTTAGCCTGGTCTACAGAAGACCCATTTCCAATCCAGTCACAAGATTGACTGCTGATTTATATTGTTTATTGTTCAAATCCAGCCACAAGATGGTCTGTTGATTTTATTCTGATATACTGCACTTACTTTGACTTATTATAATGCTGGTTAAATTTAGAATTATTATAGTTGCTCTTATGAGTTAACTAGTTGATCTCTCAATTCTCTCAGAGATTTTAATCTCATGATCTTATAAAATATTGCATACTCTTATAACTTAATTTTACTGGAGTGATGATGATTTTTCCATCGCCCCAGTTCAATTCTACTTTCAATCCAACTTTCCACTTTGAAACCCCCCATCCCATTACAATATATATATATATACATATATATATATATATATATATATATATATATACATATTATGTTTATAAAAATAAATATATAATTTAATAAATTAGTAATATAGGGTATATGAGCACAGACTTTCACACCACCCACCTCTCTCCACTCTATCTAATAACACTGATACACCTAAACACATATATGCTGAAAAGATAAATAATCACCAATTTACGTATTTCATGCTAAACCAGCAATCATCAGTTGGTCCAGACTATCATCTTTACACACATATATAGTATAAGTGCTCAGATATATATTAAGATAGACTATTCTCATAGTTTAATGGACAGGCTTCAATCCACTCCACACTACAACTCTTCAACCGTCCATCCAATTGAAAATCTGATGATGGAATGCTCAAAGGCCACCCTGAGGCCGATATTATTGTCACACCCATGTTGACCTAAGGTCAATCTGAACCCCACATGTACAGGACATAATCCATTTAATACATATGCAAGGATGAGCAGACATCTCTATAATGTAATAACTGAAACACAGGCTTGTTATATACCTGTGGCTATATACCTTAGGTCAACATGGGTGTGACAATAATCTCGGCCTCAGGGTGGCCTTTGAGCATTCCATCATCAGATTTTCAATTGGATGGACGGTTGAAGAGTTGGAGTGTGGAGTGGATTGAAACCTGTCCATTAAACTATGAGGATAGTCTATCTTAATATATATCTGAGCACTTATACTATATGTGTGTGTAAAGATGATAGTCTGGACCAACTGATGATTGCTGGTTTAGCATGAAATACATATATTGGTGATTATTTATCTTTTCAGCATATATGTGTTTAGGTGTATCAGTGTTATTAGATAGAGTGGAGAGAGGTGGGTGGTGTGAAAGTCTGTGCTCATATACCCTATATTACAGATATATAGCCACAGGTATATAACAAGCCTGTGTTTCAGTTATTAATAAATTAGTATTATTTATTTTTAAAATGAAAAAAAAACATTGTTGAGAAAAGACAGTTGACAAGATGATGACCTCTGGGTTCACATGCAGTTTATTGACTTAAAGAGAATGAAGTTAACTTAGTGATTTAACATCAAATTGTATTGCAACAATGTAGAATATGATAGGTTTCAGCAAGCTCATGCAGTTGTATATATAAAAAAAATATTTTTTATTAAAATATTAAAGATTCTATTCTTTCAGCTATATCTTTACAAAAACTTATACTGTGTTTGATTTAAAAAAAATGGTGTATAGGATAAAATCTATATTGTAAAAGATTTAATACTTATTAGAAGAAATTTCTAATATTTTTTTTAAAGAAAGTAATTTCTAAATTACTTAGTTGGAATATATTTTCCTATTCTATAAAAATTGTTCTAATTGAAGTTTTGAATGTAAACTTCATTTTAGAAAACATGTTTATAAAAACTCCAACTAAATGTAATGTTTTTTACATTATAAGGAAAGTGCAAAGTGAATAAAACACTGATTTATTGTGGGATACATAATATACACTTATCTATTCAAATATATATGTGTGAATAACATCTTTTTCTAAATGCCTATAAAATTATATAAAAGCTATATCTTCAAAATGGAATTATAATTGTTAATAAAGGAACTGTGTATTAATGAAGGTGACATCTACCTGCAAGGAAGAAACTAAATATCAATTTCAGATCTCTTATTATTTTCTTCAATGTATAACAATAAAGAAATTAGAAATTGCATCTTTGAAGGAATTTCATTTGCAAATTCCAGGAACATTTAAGACTATTGCATTAAATTTTATAAATACCATCTAGGTTTTGAAAAATTATAATTGGGAAACATTAATTTCATTTCTTTATTATCGAATTCATTTCATTAAAGAACTGAATAGTAAGAGAGAATTAATAATTTAAAATACTTTTATTTTTAATTATGATTAATAAAAATTTAGATATAGGTTAACAAATATTAATATAAGAAAGGCATTTAAAAATATAAAGGAATAAAATGAACTTAGAGATAAATAATTAAATTATTTCTCAATTCACATACTACTATTTTTATGGCATGACACTACTTTGTTTGTACTAATCCAAATGGTCTAATAACCATTATGTATGATAAGTGGACAAATGACTAATATTGATATGAAATATATATTTTTATATTAATAAACATAAATTACATACAATCATTTAAATGGATGAAAACATTATATACAAATAATTGATTTATTATTTGTATAATTTAATTATTATTTAATAGTGTTAATATAAAAGTCTTAATAGTTAGATAAATTTTATATATGTTATTAAATCATATAGTGCTATAGATTAGAAAATATATCTATTGTAGGTAAATAGAATATTTATATTTTTAATATAAGGAAGTAGATATATAAATAATTTTTATATATTATAAAGTTTAAGTTATTTATTTGTCAAATAAATAATTATTGTTTTTTTATATTAAACTAAATGAAGTCTTCAATTTTATTTTATTTATTTATTTATTTGATTTTGTAAGATAAGAACAAACATTTAATATAATAATCTTTATTGATTATTATATTAACTTCATGAAACACATTTTAAAGAGTTAGTGATCTTTGTTATTAATATTACTCTAGTATATTGATATGAACCCCTGAAGAGGGTTAATTATGAAAGTTCCTTAGATTGAAATCTGAGCATAACTGTTAAGTCAATTAATGTGAAAATTCATTCGATCTGGTTTAGATATAATAATTTTTAATAATAAAGTATTTATTGGGAACAGATATAGTTTTATATCAAAATTAAATCACACCATTCGAGGCATCCTATATGAAGACCTTAAATCTGACTATAGTGAGATGTGACTGCCTTAACTTATCTTGTTGAGAGAGTGCATACCATTACAATATAATACCAGTCTACTCATGATCCTATTCTAAAAATTTAAATGGAAAACAGGTTATTAACCCAAGCTCTGAGTAGGCATATTTATGAGCATTGAACAAGTCCCATTCCAAGCACCAATGTTACCAATTAATAAGAATAATACTCCTTGAAAATAAAAATACAAAATTTCCCATGGACCTTTTTGGGTGCCTTATTCAGACTAGCTCAGTGTCAATTTTTTGAGACAATGTCTATTAGAAGAATGAAGCCAAGTTTATCTTACAAAGAAACATAATCTATATATTTTTATAATTTTTTATCTGCCTTATGGATGTTATTATACTATTTGTTTTAGAGATATAAGGTAATGAATATCAATAAGTCTTTATAAATAATAACCCAGAAATTATAAGAATCTCATATTTCAAATAAATACACAAGTTATAGCTTAAAATTTTAATATTTATTAATACATGTATATGCTAATAATTGAATCATATGACCCACTCATCCGATATATATATATATATATATATATATATATATATATATATATATATATATATATCCTGAGATCTGCATACTGATATGATATATATATATATATATATATATATATATATATATAATATCAGTATGCAGATTCAGGAAAGAATGCAACTATGCATCAGAGTTGTATTTATAGAATAATTTAATCTATTTTTTATAATTCTTTCTTTAAGTTAGGATAAAGTGCATATTTTTAATTTATTAACAAATTTTTATATGTTCATTCAATAGATAGAGAGAAGGTCAACATTTACCTCTCTTGAGGGCTAACATTCAGGTGTTTAAGACTGATGATCTATAAGCTTACAAAATTATAATGGTGATTGTTTTAGCGAGAGTTGCCATTCTGAAAAATTATGAAAGATTCCATAAAGTTTACACATATGATAATCGGTGTCTGGTAGATGATTCTGAAATTGAAGGCAAGAAATTGTTTGGAGCTTTGTGATCACTTCACTTGCTTGAAATAGGTGGTAAAATCTCAATAGGCAAACATCATCATGGAGAGAAGGTCACACACAGCTATACACTGGTCAGTTTAACAAATCCACACAATTATTTTACCCCAGCATTTTTATGGAATCCATTCTTATTAATTTTTATTAATTAATAAAATCACTTTATGAAATTTACTTTCCATGCTTTTTTTCTATAACCATCACTTTTTCAATCACTCTAAAATCAAAATATATATATATAGTTCTCTTCTTTTAATTCTGTTTCACTTCACCTTTTTTATCTATCTATAGGCTGATGACCATTATCTCAGGAATGCTTTTAGCAGGATCAGTTTTCCATTATTTTAAAATATTTAGTGGTCAGTTCTTGGAATTCTGACAAATGTCATTAACAAAAATCACCCATGGCACAATTTGCAACTTCTTTTATTAATCTCTCCAGCTTTATTTTTAATTTTCTTTCATTAAATAACATGTGCTATAAATGTCATTATTTCAATAACTATAACTTATGGTAATAAATAACAAATTATATAAAAGAAAAATATAAAAATACAACTCCACACATAACCACTCCTTTTCATATCCACATACAAATCTATCTGATAGTAATTAATTCTATGCAACATCACAATATATATATATATATATATATATATGTATATATATATATTATATATATACATATATATATATATATATATATATATTGTACCTAACTGAAGTTTCACTTAGTTCCAAAAGAAGCCAAAGGTTATCTTAGCTTAACCTTTTGGTTTGAAATTGTCTGATTTTTAAAAAATAATAATGATAAAAATGATAATTAAATTAGTTAATGACTAAAATAGGATAATCTTGTATTGTATGTAATCATTATTGTATATTATGGAATTATGTCAATGTATTTGAAAAAAAAATGAGTTAGGTTGGTAAAAAATATGCTAAATAATAATTTGAATTCTAAAAAAAAAGATATCAGAAATAGTTGTCAGTTTGTAAGTAATATTAAATGTATTCTAAAATAACTATCGTATAATCTATTCTAATGTTTAAAGAATAATAATAAGATATTATTAGTAAGTTGGAATAAGTAAGTAATAAATTTAAAAAAAATGGTATGTAAGTTTTTATTGAAAAAAAATAAGAATATTTGTTGTTAGTTTTTGTAGCTTAACATTCCAGTTATAAAAATTATTTAGATTAAATATTCATTAACATTATAATGTTGTAGTTTTAAAAATAACTTTTAAACAATTAACTTGCATTTGTATGTGAGAATGTGCATTCATTGACATGGAAACATAAAAAAAAGTAATTTAATTCCAATATTGTTTAAAATAAATAAATAAAACAAATGTGTGGATAAAATTAATTCAATGAAATATTTATGGGTTTAATAAAGAGTATAACTTTAAATTTTATATTTATTACTATGGGTTGGATAAAATATCATTAAAAAAAAATTATTGCACAATATTTGTTAATAATAAAATTTTGATTTTCCAGCTGAAGTTCACATGGTATGGGAAGATTATATTGATTACGTCATTAGATTGATTTTACAGGTGGTTTGTTGGAATATTAAAATTTAATAAAAAAATAGTTTTTATTGGTTTTTAATTAAACTGTAGGTGGGTGAAAAATTGTGAGATAAACGGAGATGTAAAGGGTTATTTAGTTGCTGATCTGTTTTAAATATATGTGTAGCTGAATCTTAAAATTTCTTTAATAAAAAATAATTTTTAAAACTTTATATTTTCTAAAAAAAAAATAAAAGTATGTTTTTAAAACCATTATTTTAAATCAGCCAGTAATGACAGTGAGCTGAGAAGAAAAGGTAATCCATTTTTCTGACAGTTTTTTCATTCCAGTTAAGACATTAAAATTTACAGTAAAATGTTTGAGCAAAAAATACAGCATCTTATTTAGCATTGACTTTTATTCTATTCATTTTTTTTATTTAGAAGTAAAACTTAAATTATTAAGTATTGTTATGGCTAAAGACTTTATTGCACTAAACTATAGTATATCTCCTATCAAATTAAAAATACACATGAAGAAGAAATTTGAAAAAAAAGGACATTCAAACATTTTAAAATATTAAAATGGAAATGTGTTAGCATCTTTATAAATTAAAAGTGACATTAAATTTAATATTTTATTACTTAATAGATGTATATATATATATATATATATATATATATATATATATATATATATATAATATATATATATAATATATATATATATATATATATATATATATACATTTAAATATGCTCTTAACAGAATAATGTTTCTGTGGACAATATGTAGTTTAAAATACTAATTCTCATTTATGCCAGTAGTATGAAAAGAATTTGTTTGGAAGTAAAACTTTAAGAGAATTTAAAAATATTATTAATGAACTTCTCTCTGCCAAATACATTATGTTTTGGTTATAGTTGCCAGTACTTATAGGTAACTTTATGACAGTTGATCTTTGCTCATAAACGGAGGAATGTCTTAATTATAAAAAAAAAAAAAAAAAACTACTCTTATGTTTAATAAATAAAAGGAAATTTGTTTAAAAAAGAAATACATTTTTAAATATTAAGAAATGTTTTTTTTTTTTAAAAAACTCTAGTTTAAAAAAAAAGTGTTTATCTAAGGAAGAATAATGAAAGTTAACTAAATATATATATTAATTATTCCACGTTTGAACCTAGGATTATAAATATAAAATGTGTTCAGCTGAAGAATTTATTTTGTTTCATGTAGGTTTAATCTTATTATTTATTTTTTTTAAAAAACTTTAAAAAAATATTATTAATGAAATATTGAACATTTTCGTTTGGAAATGATTGCCATGTATATAAATGTATTAGTTAAAGCTTCAAATTCAAATAGATATCTTAACCTGGATAAATTGTCTACACATTATGAAATGGAAAAATCATCACGGAGCCAAAATATGAACTTGAATTAATGTATTATTATTATTTTTTATGTTCTGCTTTATTGGTATATATAAAAAAGAAACCATAAAAATATTTATGCTATTAAATTTTTATGTAACACTTTTTGGCATAAATATACAGGTAAACTAGGGTTATAATTTTAAAATGAAATAGGTTTATTTGAATGAGCAAATGTTTTTTTTTTTTCCATTCATAAGTAGATTTAATTTATTCATCAAGCATTACACTAGCTAGTTTCTATTTAATAATTTTATCATAGAGATTTAAATATCACAGTTTTATTTTCATATAAATGGGATGTTTTACTCAATTTTTATTTTAAATTTACTAAAGAAGTTTATCAGAGAATATCCATTCATTTGTTTTATGAATGTTATATTAGTAATAATTACAAATATTTTATATTCATCGAGTAGTAAATTTTCTTGCATATAATTTACATTTTTAAAAGTCCACTAGTTACTATATTTTAGCATTTAATATTTTGTTATGTGTGCATTGTGCCTTGCTTAGAATTTTATATGCATTTAAGTTTAATGTATTGTCTACAGTAGGCATTTGACACATAGTTTGCTTTGTTGGTTTGAACGTTTGATATATGTTTTGTATTTTATAAATTTCTTGGAAATAACTTAGTTAGTTTAAATGAAGTATATATCTTGCTATTAGTTAATATTGGTAGCCTCATAGAGTTAGGCTTAGTTACTAATTGTTGAATATGCTTACTCCAACTTAGCGTTTTTTAAGTTAAGGGGTATAAAATTAAGCTTAGGCTTTTCAATATAAACATAGTTCTGTGTGTTATTCTGATTAGTAGATGGCACAATAATGTTATTAATTTGTCCAAATAATTATATAAAATCTTAGTGTGGTAGTGGCACTGTTTGTATTCCACCATATTTATAAACATTTCTTCTCATTATTAATAAATCAAATTATTATTATTTCAAAAATTTTGTATGTTTGTTTTACTTTTATTTGAAAATATATTATTGTCTTGGGTTCCAAGTTCACAAAATCTTAAATTTTAAAGTTATTGAATCTTCAATTCAGAAATTTACAAATAGATTCTAAGTTAATTAAATACAATTGATACTGTCTTGAAAATAAAAAAAAGCTATGTTAAAGTAAATGATTCTCATATTGAATCATAAATAGAAATAATTGCATTATAGTAGATACATAATTAAATACTTAGTTAAAAGTTTATTTTTTAAAAAAATTATCAGTATATTTTTCAGATTAAAGATTATGCAATATCAGATTAGCAATATTAGTACTTCAGAAGAATATTTTAATTAATATTATTTTAAAAGCTGCATATTATCTTATATTCACTGCACATCATTTATCATCATCTTAAATCTTATATATTTAAAGAATTCTTATCCATTTGCATTTGAGGTCATTAGTGGTTGTCTATGAGTATGGAAAGGCATTAAAAGTACCCTTGCTCTTTTCTTTGCTCAAGTAATATCTTAGATAATAGGCCATTATTAGTTTAAATTTAAATTGATTCACTAAATTTTGTGAATTAATATTTGTTTTGTTTATTCTTTTAAGATTGAACTTACTATAATTATTTTATGGTCAGCTAAGATGTCACTTATTTATTTATTAATCACAGTAATTCTTTGTTAGGCAAGTTAACTTAAACTTTAATTTTATACAAGAGTGTTAATTTTAAAATCCCTTAGGTTATTTCCTCTTGTTGTTTATTAAATATAATTCTGTTAGATAATATTTTAAAGCAAAGCATCATAGGTCTTATTCAGAGAGTGGATGATTTATTGGTAAGACTAATCTAGTAAGCATTGAGTAGTGATTTAGATAATCTTTGGTATGGTATAGTATTAGATTATTATTAATATTCTATAGTCAGTATAGTTCAGCAGTGTTGTATTTGAGCTTTATTTGATTATACATCTCTGGATCATCATCTCTTTTCTTTAAATTTATTGTAGCCCCACTGAGCCGAGTCGTTTAGAGTCTGTTATTTATATTTCATTTTATATCATTTCAATTTTATTCCATTTCTTCTCATTTCATATCTTCTATCATTTTATTCATTTCTCTCATTTTCATTCTTCTTCTTTTCCTTTTCATTTCTATTACTTTTCCCCATTTCTCTTCCTCCTCAATTCTTTTCTTTTCCATTATTTCTTTTTACCATTATCATTATCTTCTTCTTATCATCTTCTCACTCTTCCTATTCCATGTACCTTTCATCATCATCATGTTTACCTCCATTTCATAATTTTCTTTATCCATCACACACACACACACACACACACACACACATATATATATATCATTTCTATTTCTTTTCCTCTCTTACTCTTCATACCCCTCTCTTATTTCATTATTAGCATTCTTTTCCTTATTTTCTTCTTATCTCTCTATCTCTCTCCATTTCAAAAGGTTACAATATATATATATATATATATATATATATATATATATATATATATATATATATATATATATATATATATATATATATATATATATATATATATATATATACCTTTAAATGGTTAATGTAATTCACTCACCCTCTTTTGGTGTACTTTGCCTGGACTCTGAATTTTTTTGCATGTGTGTACAAATCTGACCTTTACAGTATCTATTAATCATGTAAATGTATGTGAAAAGTTTATGTATTATCACAATCTGTATGTAAAAAAAGTTTACATATTCTCAACAATCTTATTTATTAATTATATATGTATTAATTATTGTATTGTTTAATGGAATTATATATATATATATATATATATATATATATATATATATATATATATATATATATATATATATATATATATATATATATATATATATATATATATATATATATTATACCTTTAAATGGTTAATGTAATTCACTCACCCTCTTTTGGTGTACTTTGCCTGGACTCTGAATTTTTTTGCATGTGTGTACAAATCTGACCTTTACAGTATCTATTAATCATGTAAATGTATGTGAAAAGTTTATGTATTATCACAATCTGTATGTAAAAAAGTTTACATATTCTCAACAATCTTATTTATTAATTATATATGTATTAATTATTGTATTGTTTAATGGAATTATATATATATATATATATATATATATATATATATATATATATATATATATATATATATATATATATATATATATATATATATATATATATAGTATAATTAGCTGGGTTCAAACCCTGTTACAAGGAAATTAAATAACACCAACTACCATTGATACACTTAATTATTTAAATTGTCTTCAATTTGTTAAATATAATGCAGAAAAAGTGAGATATATACATATGTAAAAGAAATCAATATTGAAATATTTTTTAAAGAAAAAGGAAAGGGATTAAAAAGGTATAATTATTTAGTTCAAAAAATTATTTTTAATATGTTATTATAAATTTGAGAAATACAGTGATAAGCAAATAGTTTTTATTATTATTATCGATTGTTTCAAATATAGATTTATATTTTGATCATATCTTAACTTAATGAGAGTAACAAAAAGAATTACTGTATATGCATTTAGTCAATTCTTGGTTATTTAATACAATTCTTAACTACTTTAAAAATTCCAAGAAAACATTAATGAATGAATGCAGAACCAAAAATACCAAAAATGATAGAACAAAAGAAAAAGGAAATGTTAAAAAAGTATTCCAGAGAAAGAGATCAAAGTACTGATAAATACTTTTTTAGGAAAGAGGACAAAGAAGTTAAATGGAATTGAATTGAAACAGCTGAGCAGAAGAGAACAGTGAATCTTTTGGATAAAGTGATTTTCATATATATATATATATATATATTGAATCAGTTCGATCTGAGGATCGATCTTAGTTTCATGGTTTTTTTCTTTCTTTCCTTGTTTATTTTGGTTGTTTTCAAATCTTAGTATAGCAGATTTGCTATAAACCATTATTTCGCGCAAAGAGGCTTTGTTCATTCAAGCTACATAAACTTAAATTGTTCATGTCATGTTTTATGTAGATAATTAAATAAATCCTTTAGATAAATATTGTAAGTGATAAAATATATACATCGTGTGTGTGCGTGGTTTGGATATAAATATAAGATTATTTTTAAGAGAAAGAGAAAGTTTCATTGCGTGAATAATTCTTAATTTTAAATAGTTAATACCTGTACAGATTTATTTATTTATTTATTTATTTTTTAAAAAAAAAAACATTTCAATGTACCGACTGGATAATAAAAGTGAAATTGCTAAAGGCCAGAAAATCAAGGAAGGCAGAGTCCAAAATGAGGGGACCAACGACCAGGAGAATTGTGGGAACTTTGACTATTTTAAATTGCATCATGTTAGATTGCATCAGGTTAAATTGCATCATGCAGATTGTGTCATTCTGGATTACACCATTTTCTATTGCATTATTTTTTTTCTTCTTGATCACTCCAAAAGAAAAAAAAAACATCAGAGTAAATTTGGAGAGTGCAGTGTTAAGAAGTGATCTGTAAACTTTGATAATATCAGGCTAGGTCCAGTAAGCTGATCCCTGTCCTGCCGATGAAACCTTCCTAGCCTGCCGAAAGATCATGTGCTGTGATTCCAGTTGTCCAACTTTCATATGCCTATAGTTCCAGTTTCCAACCCTAAACTTTGAAAGCCAATATGTCATTATATCAAAAAACCAAATGCATGCCTACGTTCTAAGTAATCATCATCGCAAGAAACGTGTCCGGACGAAGAAAGAATTGTAAATCTAATTTACACGAACTTTTACTTTCTTTAATGCCAGTCCCTTATATAAGTAGATTTAAATCTGTACTAAGTATGCTAAATATTTGTTATTATGTTTTTTGTTCTTTTGATAATATATATATATATATATATATATATAGTAAACATGTAGTAAACGTATCCCTTTCCACCTGTTAAATTTCTTTACTCTAGTCTTTAATAACAAGTTGCTAATGGGTTAAGTTTTACGATGATTTTAAATAGATATGTTATCCATCATTATATATATATATATATATATATATATATATATATATATATATATATATATATATATATATATTGGTTTTAAATTGATGTATGTGTTATAGTTTAATGAAGGATGTTTTATTCTATGCCACCGGGTAGTTAATATCTAAACCTATTTTATCTATTTAATTGCACGTTTTCTGATACGGGGGAAAAAATAATAATCAAGTGTAGCCATTGTTGTGTTTACTACTTCCAAACGGTCAGGGGGGTATGAGATTCAGAGTGTAATTAATTAACAGTTAAATATATGATTCTCTAAGCTTATCGTGTGGTTTTAAATTACTTTATCAGACGGTTACATGGGAAAAGTATGGTGGAATAAATAAGGTCTTATATAGATATTTATAATTTCTGCTTCAAGCATTCGTTCACCATGTTACTGGTTTAGTGCTATATTTCGCTTCCCATAGCTTGATTCGGTGTCTAGTCCGTGATTTCAAACAAGGGAGAAAGAAATTCTCCTAGCCTCCTCAGTGGGTGTGAATACTTGCCAAAGCATGAGCCACCCAGTTTTCGTTAATACACCACAAGCTATTACTTCTGACTATTATGTTTGTTTCATATAGTAGCCAGTCACACCACCCTATATTGGAAGGTGTAAGCTTATTCCCCATCCCCATAGTACATGATGATTTGATTTGTTTAAAACCAATGAGGCGACCTTAATTTAATAAAGAATTTAGTCTAATAAAGATAAAACAGTTAAAGTTTTGTTTGCTCTGATCCTCATATCTCTCGTACATAATTAATCACGTAAACAAATTAATTGCTTAAGTTATGTTAATATTATATTTAAAAGAAATCATCTGTGGTATTGCCTACACCTGTAATAGATAAAATGGTTATAAAGCAAACCAAAATATTAAATCCAATGTTGTCCGTCAATTACATATGTATAGATTTCCAAAAGACTAGAAGTAAAATAAGTAATGTTGTATATAACAAGTAATTATATTGTGTTTAAATTTTATCTAATCGTAAGAATAATTATTAAACATTTGTGTAATCTAGTTTGTCTCTCTTTTCATTAAATAATAATTTCACTGTCATTTGATTACTGTCTGTATCGACAACACGAGAATATATATATATTGTATTGATCGTATCTAGTGTTGAGCATCCACCGCGCAGTTATATATAGATTAGTTAGGCAGAATTATTGTCTGTGTTCTCACCAAGCTAGTGTTAGGCTATACCACATACTATGGATTCTGTTATACCTCAGTCACTTGTACGCAGGGTTTGGGTTTGAACTCGGTTTGGTTTCGGATTTAGTTCTGGAATCGGTCTGGGTTTGAAGTCGGTTTCTGTGTGTAGTTGATGGGTTGCGGTTGACCGGTACACTAGGTTAAATTTTGGACGCCCTTCATGGTGCTCTGATGAAGAAATCTCCCACACCCTGTAAAATACATAAGAGTAAATATTGAGTTATAGGAATATATTTTGTGTTTATACTGTTGAATATAGTTTGCATTATTAAATGAGCAGTTTATAGTGAGGATTTGAAGTAAGTCAAATAGACTAATATTTCCCACTTGTCAAGTAGATTTATTTAAATATATTATGCACTAATAGTTTTTTTTTGTGTGTGACAGAACAAATTGGTTTGAGACGCTTGCTAGGTTATAAATATTTGAATGCGTGTGTATGTATATACATGTTTAGTATAGAAACCCTCTCAAAGAAATCGCATAATAAATGTCAGTTGAGTTAAGTTTATTATCCAGAATATGTTATCCGTTAGGGAAAGTAACCATTTAGGTAACACAATGCAATTTATAATTATTTAATTACAAGAACATCAATAAATATTTAAGATTAAACATACTTCTCTATTTATCTTTTGTGCAAACAATCATATACTTAGTTTAATGGTTGTGAACATACCCTGTGAATTCATGCAATGATGTAGAGAAAACAAAACTCAGACACAAGTTTTAATAAACAAATTTTAAAATTTTATTAACATCAATAAAAATAAATAAAACAAACAAATCCATCTACATCTATTTACAAGGGATATCCTCATTTTTCTTTACACTACAATAGCTGAATTATACACATTTATATTTCTTTTATCGTTAATTAAATTTATTATGCCTTTTAAAAGTTATTTATTTATTTCTCATTAGGTTTATCATATCACTTATTTTAACTATTTTATGGGTAACACCATTCTTTACCTTTTAATATTAAAGTTACTGTATTATAAATTATCTATGTGGATAAACATCATTTATAACATCATAATTTTACAATCAATATGGTTTTTAAAAGAAAATTACATTTTCTTGTAACTTTATATAAGTCACTCCGCATATTATTCAAATATTATTATTACTTTTAACGTTTGTTCTCCAATGCTCGTAAACTATAATACATTTATTCCATAAGCCATACTCATGTATAATACTATAACATGGGTTTAATTATCACCTGTTACAGTTTCACATATACTATAATTATCAAATGTTATTGTATTTTTTTAAATATGCAATACTTATATTTTTTAAAATATAATCAACAATAAGAAAACGTGAAATTATATTTAATATTTTTGTATATTTCTATTTGGATATACTTTTATAAAATTATAGTTCATTTCTTAAAAAAAAATTAAAATAATTCTCTAACTCCTTCCCTTCTTAGGATATCTGCATCTTTCTTTCAATAATCATAATCTACTCTTCGTTAACACTTAACTATTCTTATTCCAAATAATAGCATGACATACATTCTAAAATATCTATTGTTTCCCTTTTAATAGACTTATCATATAACGATGTAGTTGCAAAAATACAGATAAAGATAGCGAAAGATGTATAGGATATCGGGAAGATAGATAGATAAATTATCCGCAATATACTTCAAAAATGTATGGAACAGTGTGAATAGGTCCGACATTCATTGTCTAATAACCTTGGCGATAAGCATGACGTGGCAGCTATTTACTCAGCTTTACCAAACATCTAGTATGACTCACAAGAAATATATAAAATACCACTGTCCAAGACAACATGTGTACCAGTCGTAGGGCTTTGTTAATTATGCTGATTAACATCTAAAACTACCTATTATTTCATTCCCTGTAGCATCCTAGTTTTTAATACATCCTCTTGGTTTCCGAATCACCACGTACTACCAAGTCACTACCCAAACTATCTCTTGAGATTTTTACTGTATCCAACATCGATAAAATACTAACTACCTTTTAAAACAATAAACAAAATTCGCTAATATAAAACATTTCCCTATTCCATAAGAACAATTTGTCTTGCTTTATTACACTGTAGGTTCAACATCTACGTTTTGTAATAATAACATTTAAATATCCCAATCGGAAAATTAACAGAAAATATCACATAACCATCGGTTATATTGAACTATATTAATAACACATAAAATGATTATCATATGCATATTTTTTTAAAAATCTAATTACATCTCAAAGTGTTTTAGAGTGTTGTTTTCAAAATGCGTTTTACAACAATAATAACAATAAACTTTTGTGCTACATTCATTCGATTCTCAGCTGATCTAAATAAATAAAACATACATTATATCATTAATAATTATAAATGTTACCAAAAACAATCTTTATCTTCCTATCAGAGTTCGTAGTAGGTTTCTTTCTCTTCGAGCATTGCAAATATACACATTTCCACATACATACAATTTTATTTTAAAATTCAAAATCAAAACATATTATTTCATATAATGTTATATCATGAATTAATGTATTTTGTTTTCCCTATCGCTATCTAAAACTTAATGTTTAACTTAGATTAGTAAAGAAAATAATTCAAACCATAATCACATATTTTTCTGACGGTAAATCTTGGTTAGTCCCATAATATTTATTATTTCTTCTTTTGTCCGAATGTTCTCCTTTCTGCTTATTAAAGTTTTAAATAAATTAGTTCATTTAATAAACTGTTTAGACGATCTTTAGTTTTAGTGTTTAATCCAAAATTATTAGAAAACATTTTATTTAGTTATCCCACGAAGCTTTTTAATGTTCTGGCAAATATTACCTCGGCGCGTTGATGCATCTTTATTTCTAGTTAAACTACAATTATTTAATAATTACGGTACCAATTGCATTTTCCATAGATCCAATATTTTATATTTCTCTTCTGTAAAATTTTTTTTTTTCTTTAGGCAATATTACAATTCCTTTTGTCCATTTATTCTTATACGAATAATACTTATTTTTATTTTCCATTATCTTCATTAACTTTGTGCGCAATTTCCTTTCATTGATTTTATACACACGAAAACAGCTTTCATAATGATAGCTATATAAACTATATCAACGAATAACATTAACATATTTGGAACATTATAAAATTTACAACTTGGTTTTAAGAATCTATCCATTTTCTATTGAAAACTCCGATTATACTTCGATAGAATCCACTGGCAGGTTACTGTAAAGTTAGTGAAACATTACTATGAAAAACTTTTTTTTTAAACATATTATTCTAAGATTCTCTTCGGATGATTTTTAAATTGTCAGTTGGTTTCTTTCAAAGATATTATTAAAATTATAATAAAATTGACTAATAAATTGAAGAAAGAAAAAAAATTTAGAGAGCTTAAAATTTTACCTCTGCTCTGGAGTCAACACATTTTTGTTCTCCCCCGTTTATACAATTAGTTGGCATGATTTTGGTTGTCTGCCAAGATCTATTTTTTATTGGTCAATCCCTACTTGGATTTATAAACAATTTCTAAAGTTTTAAAATCATGATGTCATAGACTTAAATGTTAACTAATTATTATTTTTAAATCAATTATTATCTATTACAATTTAACTACCTTTAAAACAATTTTGAAACAATAATTAATAAAGGTGTATACTACTTATTTTTATTATGATTTGTGACAATTCCATCCACTTCTATAATATACTATTTAAATATTTTAATTATTAGTATTAATTTAAACCGGTGCTTATACATAGAATATTTCAGACAGTCACGTAGTCATTTCCGGTGTTTAGTCTAATTTTATCTGTCTTAATAAATTTGCTACTTATATTATATAAGATAATTATATAAAATTTTGAAAAACAATTTAGAAAAATATAGAATTAGATACAATTCTCACCATCACAATACTTATTATTAAATATATCATATTAATCTTTTACTGCTTAATATAGTCTATAATTTTAAATACTATATAATATTAATTTTAAAATTTTTTAGTAATTGACCATTTATAACCATCATTGACCTATAGAAAAGGGCACAATATATATATATATTGTAACCATTATCATTAATCAAGCCTAATACATTGATGTCAAAGAAATACTATAATCAGGCCCACCTTACTATAACCTAATAGATTTAAGGGACATACTGATGCCTACCACATTGGTGCCAAGAACTGTAATAGAATTCTTTGTAACCAATGGTCTTAATCATTGGGCAGCCAAGAACTGTACTCATCAATCTTGTAACTAAATGCTCCAATCATTGTGGTGCCAAGAACTATAACCAAAAGCATATTGTGCCATCTATATTGTGCACCAAAAACTATATCCGAAATCTGGAGCAAATTACAACAAACAACACTAATGATATAACATATAATTGTTATGATCTAATCTGATCACAGCCAGAGAATGCTGCGAAGACCTAACATAGCAGTATGTGAAAGTACATTAGAAAATTTATAAATATGTAATTTTATTATTCTTCAAAACTTTAATCTGCGATTTTTTATTACATGAGACCTTATGGCCGACCATGAACAAGATAGTATAATTCGTGAAACTATTAAAGATTATGAATTTTAAAAATGACATGTATGCTTTTAATACAAATGCTAGTCTAGGTATGAGCTTTGCAATAATAATAAGCATAGAAAACTTGAGTTCTTTCCTTATTAACTTAAATTTATAATTTAATAAATATCAATGAGACTCTTGTTATATTGATGAATGACAATTATATCATTAAGCAAATAAATTCAATCATATCATTACATGGTAAATCTGTTTATAAGTTTATAAAATCATTCAATTTTGTATCATGTACTAGAATCAAGAACGCAAAATGATGGAAAAGGCAAATGTGATTTTATTGTACCTTACACATCACAAATTACCAATGACAAAAGCATTCAAATATTTTCTCAGAATATTAATAAAACTTTTATATCAAGCTGAAAACAGTCTGTACTCCAATGTTTGCTTTATTCAAGATATATGATTTCTGGTTTTATGAATGACAAATAGCAATGGCACGGTAAATTTAATTATAAATCAATATTTATTTACAATTTTACGATTAATAAATAATTAATATATGATGTTTTAATATAATAAAGAAATACATAAATAAACAAATAAATAAAATATCATTCCATGTATTCATTTTATTAAATATATCCTAAGCACAGTTATATGAAAGCCTGATTATACATTTTATTATAATCTGATTTAATTTATTCATTGAGGAAACTATACCAAAATTCAACATTAAATCATAAAATACCAAATGTGTCAGTTTCAGAACCAATAAACCTATAGTGTAGCCCTACAATAATTTAATAAATAATATTATATTTGCAGGATTTAGCTATAATGCTAACGCTAAATCCAAATGAAAATTTAGACTTCAATTCACATAAAATATTAATTAACAAACAGTTAATTATTAGGGGTAACTTAGATATGATGTCCTGCTACACTTTATGACTCGACTTATAAATTATACTTATCAATGAAAGAAGATGATTTTACCATAATAACCAAAATAATTGGCCCAAACTTATATTTATGAAGTAAAATGATATTCCTGTGGATGTTTTCATCTACACATAGGAATTATACATCACTGAGTGCCTTGTGGGTTTATACACCACCATAAAGCAATAAATACAATTACACAATTCTGCGGATTAACCGCCAGCGCAGGAATGAGTGTATACAGAAAGTGGCAACTAATTAATCTGCGGATTAAGCACCAGCACAGATTAATGTCATTTAACATGGTAAAGCAATATTAATATTTACTTCATATTTAAAGTGCAAAATCATCATCCTCAGTTATTGTGACAATTCATAAAAACACTAGCATTCCAGTAGATGTGGGTTCATACATAATGAAAAGTGTTTTAATAATGCCAACTAATATATCGAATTATCTTGCTTAAAATATAAACATAGTAACAATGTAATATAAGTGACATGAGTATAAGAATAGAACTCTGGAAAGACCCATAAAACACTTCATGAGAGGTTGACACATATAAATTCATTAGTAATTCTCAAGCTTTTTCGCAAGTGCTATCCCTTGAATAAATATTTTATTCAATCCCATTAATTTAATTTAAACCTAGTAAAAATATATCTCATTTACTTCACATATAAGTTTATATAGTAATAAAAATTAAAATTAATTCATTCTTACTTAAATACATAAATTAAATTATACAACATTATATAATAAGCATTTATTTTTATATAGCGCATGTTTACAATTGTATTACATTCAAATATCAGCCTTTCAAGCTAATTGTGCATACGCTTTTGCGAGTGTTAATAATAATAAATGAATACTTTTTCTCCGATACAAGTGGATTCATTTTATTCCTGCATAAATACTATATCTTGTATCGGAGAGAAAGTATTCATTTATTATTATTAACAGTCGCAAAAGCGTATGCACAATTAACATTATATAATAATAAATATGATCCGTGAAATCAATGTAAAAATGTTTTGAACAATAAATACACAAAGTAATACTTATAAATTATAGCTGAATGCCATAGATGTGATTATATCCATTTGTTTTAGTTATTATGGGCTCTTTAAATTAATGATTTTACTAGCTCCATGAATATAATACAATTACAAAAGCATGACATGTAGAGTTTAAATGAAAATGTTCTTCATAAGTTATTAAATTCTACATTTCTATATAAAATTGTTCCAAGTTTATGACATCCAGGCTAATATTTATTTATCCACGTTTAAATTTAGGAATAATAATTAGAGCAAATAATTTAATAATTCCAAATTAACGATAAAAATCAGAAAGTAGTTTTAGTTAATTATTTGAAGACTGTTACCATTATTCAAATAGTAAACAAATTAAATAGCAAATATATTACAGACAGTATACATTTAGATAACATAATCAATGCTTGATTATTTAAATAAGTAGAGACATTAAACCAGCGTTTCAATAAATTTTAACATTTAAATTTGATTTTAACTTCTTTTTTTTTTTAAAATAAAGTTTTCATATCCGAAAAATTCTGCAATTAAAACATTTATTTAGTGTTGCCAATTTGTATAATAATAAAATATTCCAAACATACTGAATTTCTGCAATTAATTCTACTTTTAAAATTGAGAGCTCCGACATATTTTTAAATGTAAATATTGAGAAAATTATTAGCGATTTGATCCACTTGGCTAGCTGACTTGAACAGATCTTTTAAATCTAGCAATCCATTCTATTATTAAATACCACCATTTTATGTTTATTTTGTAGGAAAATTTTTGATAAATCCGTTTACTTATTAATTATTTTTAAAAAATAAGCTTAACATACTTTGCATACATTTTATTCTTACACCATTTTTTTTTCTTGCTCTAATAAGACAGAAACTCTGCGCTCTTTTTTTTTTTAAACTGAAACGCATACGTGATTACTATATTTTTATCTAATATTTAAAAATTAGTTAAACAAATGGTTTTTGAATTAAATAAAATATTTTTTAAGACTATTTTAAATAAATAAGAATTATTATTATTTTCAATCACATTTTACTAAACTTAATGTGTACTGTCAATTTCTTAAAAGTTAAACATATTTTGATCCAAATCAGTGGATGGAAAGAAGCAATTTTAAATACATTAAAATAACACAGACAATAAGTAAGACATAAATATATTGACCGGTAGATATAAACATAAATAGAAGTACATACATAGGGAAGTAGATAGATAATAAATACATTTATAAACAAAAAAAAAAGGAAGAAAGTAAAACTTACTTTGGGCTTGAGGGTTTTTTTGAAATTGTATTTTCACAGAAACTACAAATCCTAAGTGCGCATTGCGTGCTGTACAATTATATCTTCCATTTTGAGCGACCACCAGTCTTATTTCATTATAATAAACATTAGGATAATCATAATTTTGTATTAGATATTTTTCCCATTTTACTCCTTTACGAATATTTGTGTTATCTTTATACCATGACATTTTTAAATCAGCACTTCCTTGCCTTTCGCACTTTAACACTATTTTTTTATATAATGGAAATGTATAGGTTTGCCGTGACAGAATATTTTTTCCACGTTTAATGATGGGTTCTCCTAGAAATATATATTACATATTTTTATTTTAAAGCAATATAATGTAAATTTTAAATAAATGTTTTATCAAAGTTTATGTTATTTAAATAAATCGTACTCCTAAACAAAAAAAAAAAAAAAAAATTGAAACATTTTAAATAAACATATTATATAAAATCACTGAAAGTATTTCAGTTCCATAAGTTAAAAAATACAATATGTATTAATATTGTCTATTAGACTAACAACAAATACAAGATTTAAATTTCATATATAATATTCCAGATATTATGGTTTTTATTCAGATTTTTTTAATCATTAAAAAATTCTTATTTTGTTACATTTATCTATAAATGCATTATACGTTTCATAATATTTAATTACGTTTGTCTATAAACTGTCATTTTCCCCCAGTTAAATTATTAAAATAAAGTGTTCAATTCGTTTACATATGTCCTATAAATAAAATTATTTAAGCTACCTGGTGATCACGAGATTTATATATAATTTATTTTTGGTTACTTGTAAAAACAATTCAAACAGAATCTATCTGTAAATTTAATATTGGTTAATTTATCTACAAAGTATTGCCAGTTGTCTATGCATTGGTTAAAATAATACTAATGTTAATTGGGTTAAAAAGGAAAGCAACGTTAGTGTTATTATAAGCTGAGAGATTCGGAATCAACTTTCAAAAAATTAAGCAAATCATAGTTATATTTTGTGTTGAATTTATTTGATATTCTACCTTAACTTTATAAAAAATAATTTTGAACCTATCCAGACATTTCATCATATAGGTGCTATACTCATACAGTAATACTTTATTATCTACTCATACAACATTACATTCATGTCACTTGCTTACAGAATTTTAAAATACACATAATCCAGATTATTCGAGATTTCATCGCATTGCAGACATATAAAAAAGGTTAATGCGGTTATTGTTCGAGAATTCATAAACGGTTGGGGCGCCAGATGTTCGAACTCCAGATTCGTTCGTAAGACATCCTTACAGCCAAATTTACCATGGGACTTCCTTATAACTGGGTTCAATCATTGGAATTCTTTACCATTAGATTCTATCCTGCCACTAGATTCAATCCTGGTAACTCTCAATCCCAATTCAGACTCTATCGTGGAATCTTCTTACAGACAGATTCTATGGTAGACCTCTTTACTGCCAGATTCGATCATGAGAGCTTCTAATGCCACATTCAACATTCTACCAATTGGACCAAACAATACAGGATATAGGAATCCTGATTTATCCTATCAAACTTTTGATGCAAAAAATACTTTCGCTGCAATTAACAATTAACTACTTTGATATATTTAAAGAAGAAAGATCCCTTTCCCCCTCATGTTGATGCAACTGTATTTAATAGATATGTATCTGAACAATATCAGTATTTGATGCTACAGTAAAGCAACTTTCATTCCATAATAGTAACACAATATAAATAGGTTTTTGAACTAAATATGATTTTATGAAGCTACTATAAGTATTTCTCAGAGAATTACATTAAAATAATAAAATTCTTATTTCAACTGTCTTTAATAATAGTCAGCCATTAATTTTGACAAATCGTTCTGGATGTTATTATAGAATCTACTAGAAATGAAAAACTAAAATTAAGAAGTTAATATAAATCACAGCAATTACAAAATTTAAGAAATAAACTTTAGTAGATCATGTCGCTATATTATACGTAATTTTTTTTGACTAAATATAAATAAACCCAACGATACAATTTCATTAAAAATGTAATAGGTAGTATTTGTTTTTAATTTAGCAAAATAATACAGAAAAAAATGTTTGTAAAATTATAATCAGAACATATTGTCACTAGATTATTAAATAATAAAAAAGGTAACGGTATGTATTAATTGGGTGACAATATTTGTCTGGGGATTTTGCTACATGTATTGAAAATATTAAATTTGAATTTAGGTTATATTTTTCATACTTAAAGTGTTTTAATTTTATATTAATTTTGATTATTTTTATGTGATAAATGAATATTTTATTTTACTCTTACATACAGTATACATCTCACTTTTGAAGTTGCAATACTCAATGTTAATATATTTGAAATTCTAGTGGACTTACAGAGGATCATTTCCATGAGTTGTTATTGAGTTCTGGAAGCAAAGTGATTCTACAGCTTTTCATATCACAATTTTTTAATATTAATATTATCCAAAAGTTCTCGCAACTTAATACTTATCAAAATTAAGTTCGCCTTTGTGTTATAATTTTAATCTTAAAGAATATCGCCGATTATTGGAAAAAATGTTTTATTTACTTACACTTTCCAATCCGAGATTGCTTTCGCGTTTCAAGCACTCAGTTTACTCATAAAAAATACTTAAATTCATTGTTATTTGTTGATATTAAAAAAATCATTTGTTAGAGATAAGTAAAATATAATCAAATGGTTAATATTACACAGATTGGGACAGATTGGGAGATAACGTCATCTTCAGGAAACAAAAATAAGAGATTGAGCTTCAATAATAAGATCTCAATGTGGTCACTCTAGTACTGAAATAAAGATATCCTTAATGCAATGTATAATATTTTCATTAACGTTTATGTGATATGTTGAATTATTTCTACCATCTATTATTAAATCTTTAGTGTATAGGAAATCTGTTTTATTTAAACAGTTCCACCTACAAACAATTTTAAGTAATAAGACACAACGACAACACAAGTTAGAATATTACATAACATTTCAAGAGCTATTAATCTTCATACTTCTTCAGTTGTTTAAGTCTAACTAGTAACAACAACAAATTCAATGTAGGCCATCGATTTCATTACTGCTCTCATTACTTAGCAACATTTACCTGACAGAATTTGAAACGGTAGACATAAATACTATTCCATTTTAACCTAAAGTTTGATTTCACTATATTGATGATACATTTTATGGCCATATGGTAAAGCATAGTTATAGATATTCTAGATGCATGGCAATTACATATCTCCTTCAATTAAATTCACAATGGAATGACAATAAAAAAACAACATTTTTGACTTCTCATGACAAGAATATCTCAAGGCAAATTCAAAACAACACTTTATAAAAAACAAACATCCACTGATAAGCTTATATCATATACATTCAATCATACCAGAAGCCAAATAACATGAAATTATATAATCATTATAGAATAGAGTAAATGAATTTTGTTTGGAGACCAACAACATATAACAAATTCTCATGAAGAAAGGTTATCTATCAGATGTCCTCAAGAAAATATTTATAGACACCAAAAACAAACACAAAAAAGTAAAATAATTGTTGACATAGTATTGGAATCACACATACCAGAAAGACCAGAGAAATTAAAGAAAATCTGCCAACAATATAACATTAGAACATATTTTCTAAGTAATACCACAATTTAAGGAAGTCTGTCATTTATAAAGGTTAAACTTGTATTCCAGAAAAACAAAAACTGCATCCATAAAATATACCATGTGTATGTGCAAGAAAGGACATTGGTGAGATCAATCACCCTGTTGTAAAGTGATTGAAAGAAGAAAACTAATGACTAAAACATAATAAAAATAGATGTGTTTATAGTAGTAGATCATGTGTGTGCAAATGATCATGTTTGATAAGATACAAAAATATTTTGTAGAAAAAGGTACAAAAATGGCAAATAATTTAACAAGTCAACCTATGAACAATACATAAAATTTGTAAGCTTTTAATTAATTTCACTCTTAGGAAAAATATTTTTTTAAAAAATTGGAATAATTAAGAGGATTTGAAATAATCTTCACGAATAAATATATAAAATTTCTACTGATAGTTGTCAATAACAGAATTGCTCAATTAATTAGAGAGTTGCTTGTTTAATATTGAAGTATCTAAAGATTTATGTTTGACTACTATGTTCTCATGGTCCCTGGTCAAGCCAGAAACACCTAAAGCAGAATAGATAATAGTACCATTAGAAACGTTGTGTAATCTACTGACTTGTCCTTTTTATATTTTATTACCAATAGTTGTTTGTATTTAATTTTTTTTTAATAAATTTTAAAATTGTCTAGACATGCACCATTTAATGATAGTTGATAGAAATAATACAACATATGAAATCTAAAATAGAATCACCACAAACATGTGTAAAAGCTTTTACACTGAATATTTCCGACAGAAAATAATTAAGAATTACCTCAATAATCAATGTTAATATTTTATAATGATTTAAAAAAGAAATATTTACCCTTATATTGTAATGTTATCAAAATATATGTTGTAAAACATCCCCTCCACACACATACACACACATATATATATATATATATATATTGAAACAGACAGATCGAAGAATCGATCTTAGTTTCATGGTTGTCATTTAAGAACTGTAATTCTAAACCACTATTTACCCGCAATGAGACTTTTTCTATTCCAAGCCACATAAATTTTAAGTTATTTATTTTGTGTTTGTTTAAAAAGAATTTAATGTAAAGAGTATGAGTATAAATGTCACAAATCATGATGAATAATATTCGTGTGGGTGTGGTTTGTAGATTTATATTAGCTCAATTTAAAAGTTTCAATTGCGTGTATATTTTCTTTAAATTTTAATTTTGCAAATTATACAAAGTCATTTAAAAATGCTGATCAAAAGTCACATTCCTTTGATCAGTATTTTTAATCAAAATCTTACTTGTACAAAATGTATACAATAATTAATTTGTACTTTGATAAATTAAGATAATGAATTTATATTTTTGTATTCACGAATTCCGATGTAATTGTTTTGTCAATTTAGAATCATGTATTAAATTTAAAAATAAATGAAAACTGAACAATGGAAATGAGAAATGTAGAACTCTTATCAAGAAAGGCAAATGCTATTGTATAGTCAAAAATTAGATATTGCTGGAGGCCGGAAAATCAAAGGAGGCGGAGTCATGAACTAAAACTAAGCAGAAAGGTCAACCGTAGCCATCTTAGATATAATATAGACACTCTAACTTTTGACTTGGCTGTGCTTAGATCGTCTCAAGCTACAGCAAAGTAGTTGTTCCAGAGAAATCACTTCAACCGTTATTAAGAAGTTGCCCGGTAAACTGCAATAATGATGGGCTAAGTCCAAGAAGCTGATTCCTGTTCTGCCAATTTAAATCTTTCGTACCGCTGATCTGTAATGTTTTCCGTGCTTCCAGTCTTCCAAATTCCAACATTTAAATTAACCATGCCGTCCTAAGAAATTCAAAATGTGCGCCTACGTTCTTCATACATATCACCGCAAGAAGAAAAGCCGGACGAAGAAAGAATGGTAACTTTTGTTACATGAACTTTTTAACTTTCCTCTCAGTAATAATTTTAAATTTAATCTGTTAACCTAATTAATTGCATGTAAATTTCTTGTTCCATTTGAAAATGTTACACAAAAACCTGTCAGTAAATTTTTTCTCTAATATTTCTGTGCTCTAGTCTTTAGATGATAATTATTAATATTTGTGCCTACTAATAATCCATTTGTGAATACATTTATATTTTTACTATTACTCATTTTACAAACAAAACGATGCCAATAATAATATTTCTCAACTCTAATTAAAGTCAGTAAAGTTTATCTCATAATATTTATTATATTCATTTTAAAAGTAATTTTCTTTTATCGAACTAAAAATTGTTTCATTTATGTTGAGTTGAGAGATATTCAAGTATTTTTATTGTTTCTTTTACTTTGCCATGATATTTTAATCTACACTCCAAATCTCAAATACTTAAAATAGTCTAAAATTTTATTATATTTTTTTTATATATTATTACGGAGTAATAATAATAAGTGAATATTTTATTGCTATTATTACCTTCCGAACAATCTGGGGAGTTATGGGTTTCAGAGTGAAATTAATTAATTGTTACTTTTGCGATCGTTTGATTTCGCCATGTTATTATTGAATAGTTATATCAGGCTGTTGCGTAGAACATGTTACGGATAGATAAAATGGTTTATCTAATTTCGTTTTAAAATCCACTTCCGATCACTCTTCCTCAATGTTACGGTGGCAATGCCTTTACCTTCGCCTAAGTTGGCGTCTCGTTTTACTACCATATGAAGAGAAAGAAATTTTTCTCCAGGTAATCTCTTGGATCACCGGGGTTCGAAAATGATCTCGGCTGGTTGTAGTGTCTCGGATCTACTTGGGGGCATTAAGACTTGTCAAAGTACAAGCCGCCCAGTATTCCGTTTATGCACCGCAAGTTATTATTGTAGTGTACCTTAATCCTTGCAACCATCAGTACATCAGTAGTATATATTATATTTTTATATAAAACCGCCTCCCATTTATCCGTATACGCAATGGTTTGAATCTATTAAATAAAACAACTTAATATAAGCTAGTAGTTAAATATTTTAAGTGCTCCAATTACTCTGATTCTCATATCAACCTGTACAACCATTTAAACACATAAATATTGGCATGAGTTTGTTAATCAGTACAAACTGATTATTGATGACTAGCAGCGATTTATTATAAAATACATATGAGAGTTTTACCGTACCTGTAAATAATATTATTCAATGCTTTCAAGAATTTATTAAAAATTTATCTAACCCAATTTTGTCTCTCTTGCATTATTACTCTCGACATCTAGTCAATCACCTGCTGTCTGTATCGACAACTTAAATATATACATTAAATTATTAGCCGTACCAATATCCCGACTATAAGGTATCTATGAAATAGCTGATTGTAGGTAATTTAGTCTGTGTTTTTCGATGAGCTAGTAAAGGGAAAACCCCGTACCGGTAATATTGTCATCAGTGGGTCATGCCAGGGTTTTGGGTTTGAATTTAGTTTGCATTTTGGAATTTATTCCTAGATGTGGACTGGGTTTGAATTCGGATTACTGTGTGTGATTAAGCATGGTGATTTTTTTACCGGTACAATATATATATATATATATACACACCTGCGTCTCATTTTATGAGAATTATTTTAATGCAATTTTGAAGTTATGTGATTCATGTTTCTACTTAATACCCTTCATATTTAACTATATTTATTAGATATCAAGAAATTTAAATTATTAATAACTTATTTTGACCTAAAATACTTTTTTTTTTCAAAAATATAACATTATATTATTAGCAGCTAATGTGAATATGGTCTGAAGCTGTATTTAGAATCTTAACTTCTATGTAAATAACCTACTTATACTAATGAGTAAATAATAATAATAAGAGATTTATACTTACATATAAAAATATTACAATAAATATTCAAAAATTTTAAACTTTCAAAATGTATTTTGTTTGGTAAAACAGGAATAAATAATTGTAGATTTCTAAAATAAACAACAATGATTTTATTGATTTTATAAACTGAAAATAATCTTGCTTATGATAATGTATAATCTTTTTGTTTTGATGGTGATCTCATTTTTTAATATAGAAACAGAAAACCATTAACACAGCACAATACTTAAAGTGGTGCTTGTTGCACATCAGATCATGAATAAAAATAAAATGGCTAACAGGTTTCTCTGGGCATAATTGCAGAGAAATTCTTGACTTTGTTTAAGGAGAAACCACAATACATCACATCACATCGAATCTGATTTCTTACCAATTTACAAATGAACGCTAGCAGTAATCATTAAAATATGTATGGAAAATATAAAATTAAATACTGTAGTTAATAAAAAAAGGAAAACCAGTTTGTCTTGTATTAATTTTTTTTCAAATATTTGAAATTTTTTATTAGTCATACTTTATTTGTTTATTTTGCTTAATGCAAAATTTAAAGTACTTTTTCCTTGTTGCTTTGCTTTTATGTGAATTCTGAAAATAACTGCACCTATCCCTCATTTTTCGAGATAAGTTATGTTTATTTTTGTGTGATTTCTTTTGTGAACATTTTCTGAGGAACCTAACTACTGCATAAAATGAGACCCAGGTGTATTTAAAAAATTTAAGAAAATAAAGTATAAAAAAATAAATAACTTAAAAATAAATTTTAAGAAATTTTAAGCAAATTTGTTTTATTGATAATAAGATAGGGAAAAGAGAATCCTGTTTAGATAAAGAGTCAGAACCCACTCTCTTTTTTATTATTAAATAGGAAAATAAATGTTAAAAGGTTTTTAAATAGAAGTAAACAATAAAATTAATTAATAAAGGTATTCTTGTAAACTATCTCATTGGCAGGAATGCAATTATATTGTAAAAATATTCTTGACTGATAAGATAGTAAAATGAATCTAAGAGAAGATTAGACAGATAATTTGAATGTATTTAAAATGCTAAAATAACAAAAATCTGAATACATTGAACAAGAAGAGAATTGGGTATAAAAGTGGAAGTTTGACAGTTGGTGGGTGGAGGTCTTTCTCTTGCTATTACCTCTAGATTCAACAAGATCAAGCAGAGAATTAATAGCATTTTATTATGTATAAATATTTAAAAGTTATGATCTGAACAACAGCAACATGCACTGCTAAATGAACTCAGGAGTGTGTCTAGGTTTCATGCACAGGTCTCCAGCACCATCAATCACTCTTATGGCTATCAATGCTTCTCCCATAATATAAAGAGTCTACTTCATACTCTTTCTCCTATTGTCACTGGAAAGTGAAGAAGAAAAAATTATCACTACATACTAAATGACCATCTATGAGTAATGGCAGAAGGAACAGGAATGAAAAAAAACACAAAACTAGAAAATAAATCTCTGCTAACTTTCAAAAAGATGTTGTCATCTCCCATTAATAAAACATAGATAAATGTGAACATTCTAAAGTTATTATTGAAAGTCTAGAAATGTCTAAGAGAATGGACCATTAATGTTATAATATATTTAAATGTTAATAATTATTATATGGTTATGGTTCGTTTTATTGTATTGAATATACATGTGTGGGTGTAGGAATAAAAGTATTTATTGAATCTTACTTGGTATATTTTCTCTCTTTTTACTACTTTCACCTAGATTATGAGACATTACTATGTACTCCTTATTAATGCACTGGCTTCCCTATTCATGATGTTGGCGCAAACCTAGCTAAGGTGTAAGGGCTAAATTAATTTGCCTCAGATTCATCTCAAAACTAAAAAAAATGATTTGAATGATTGGTGTTCTCCCAGCAGTATGGAGTATTCCTATGATCAAGAGAAATGGTCAGGTGGTGCATTCGTGTACTCCAAAATAGTCATAGGAACCTTTGTCCGTTAATATTCAATGATATTCTACCCCTCTGTTTGAATGTGTGATCATTAGGCCAAAGATGTTCTGAATTTTCAAATGAATATAAAATAATATTGTAAAGAAATAAAATTTGAATAGTTAAGCCAATAAGTAAATAATAAATAAAAATAATGATTGTTGTCTGATAGTGACAGCATATAAATAAATATGTATATAAATAACAATGTCTTTTTTAAACAGTAAGTAATGTATAAAATGTCCAAAAATTTTAACACTGCAATATATTAATAGAGATAGTCAGTTAACAAATGTAGGCAGTTAATAATCTAATAATAAGCAAACAAAAAGAATATAAATAAAAATAAGGATAGTTGATATTAATTATAATTCCCGTGATTGTTACACTATCTCTCTCTCTATATATATATATATATATCGCTTTTAAATATCTCTTTCTTTATTAATTTTATAGTGCATTGAATAATATATCTTATTTGTACAATCTCAATCTCTAAGTTTAATGGGTTTTTTTTTTTCAATTTCATTAAAACATACATGTTTTTTAGTAAATTTATTGATATTTTTTGCGTTTCCCCTTATCGTTTTTTTAGCTTCAGCATATTTATTCATATTCATTTTATAGAGATTACAATATTTGTTATTTAAAACAAATTTAAGTTCAAGTTTACAGTCAAATAATATATTAATTATAAACATTTCAGTATAAGGGCATAATAACCTTACAAATAAATTATTTAGTCTATCCATTGCAGTCAACTTTATTTTTATTATTTTATTTATTTCCTTTTATTTGTCTCAGCTCAAATTAATTCAACTTAACAGCATAATTATTCACTTCTCTAATTTTGTATTTCATATATCATTGATAATACAAATCATGTAAATATTACTTTAGTTTTAATGATCATTATTTTTTAACTCCAAATAAATTTGCTCACTAAATGCAAGCCGAAATAACGAATGTATCCAGAAAACTAAGCAAGTAAAATATTAATATTTATATTCCCATAAGAACTCTTGAAAAGCTTGCGTTCTCCAAGTGGAATTAATCTTGGTTTGTTGTTAATTTATTACTATAATTATTTATCATTTTAATAATTTCATATTTTTGTGATTTATTTTAAAAAATATTTTTAGTGAATGTCTGTTCTTGTGAATTGTCTTTCTCAAATCTTAAACATGATTTATTTAATAATATTTTACTATCTAGATGTAAAAGAGACTTTTCATATTTTTTTGTTAAATATAACATTTTCAAATTTTAAATGTTATTTTTTTTTATAAATATAGAAATGTTATTACAGAACAGTGAATACAAGTAAATGGATGATACAATCAGAAGGCGAGATCAATAAATCTGGATTACAGTACTTTACAATGAAAATTGGAATTGCATTCTCTGCCAATCGACAAAATCCAAACAAGGTTTGAATGTTCTACTACAAAGGAAAAGGGAAACTTTTTTGATAACATAACATTGGGCTATATATTTATAAGGTAAGAAATTCTGAATTTCATGTCCCTGGAGGGAAAGAGTTTACTTAGGCAACATAAGTACCACAGGAGATATTTCCCTCATTGAGATAGAGCGGATCAAAAATCTCAGGTACAAGAAAACCCATTAGAGATTGGTTATTTTTGGATGTAAGAAAAGCCACTATGCATAAAAGTAGTGAAATTTTAAAAAGATATGGAAATTAATTGTCATGTGGCTTCAAATATGAAGGGATGGGTCAGGTTTACTTTCCCTCTGACAAAAATTTTTGAGTTTATTAATGAATATAACCAGTGAGCCCTCTGGAGCCAGATTAAAAATGAACCAACATTGAGTGAACCATAGTGAGAAAAGGATGAAGGTTATTGAGCAGATCTCACAGAAGGTACCATGAATAATGATATCGATGAGAGTTGAAAGAGAGGATTTTTATTTTTTAAAATGGATGCTGCACAATCTGTATGGTTGTAGGGAGAGGCAGTGACAAAGGAGGTGGGTAGAGGTTTCATTCTCCCGGAGACACAATGGGCAAACTGAATCAATGCATGATAAACCTGGGACAGTGTACAAGAAAATGATTTGTAGGAAGTGCAGTAAGATTGATTTTTAAGAGAAAACCAAAGAATTACTTTTTCTTCATGAAATTAAATACAGCTCAGGATTTTTTCTTTGCACTTTTTTTTCTCAAAATCTGTATACTGTATACAGTATTATCATATCTTTAAATTAAATATTTTGTAGAACAATAAGCAATAAATATAAACAAAAATAGTTGTAAAAATTTTCAATAAAGGAGAAAATGAAATTCATTGATTTAGTAAGAAAAATAAAGTCATTTTCTGAAGTGTTCATATGTTTCAATAGAATGAATTTCTAATGAACAAAATTATACAGAGAGAAACAAATTGGTACAATTATTGCTTGAGCTTTTAAGCACCTAATGTTGTAATCAAAGAAAGAAGGTTTTTTTAGTTAAAATAGGGAGAAAATATCTTAATCCGATAACAGTTTTGATACTTAAAATCGTATTTTGCAAATAGTTTTATTTTTTTTTACAGAAATGTTTGTTTTATTGTCTCATTTTCATTTTTGAAATGTTATTCCTTACATTATATATATATATATATATATATATATATATATATATATATATATATATATATATATATATATATATATATATATATATATATATATATATATATATATATATATATCATTTATTCTTTTTTAAATTGTTAATGGCATATGTAACTAAAGACATACTTCCATTAAAAATTAAATACTTTATCGTTTAAATTCAATTATTACAATATCTTCTTACTTTCAACAGCAAGATGAACTATATCCACAGTTTTTTCTGTTATCACCATATAAGAACCACTATCCTCAAGTTGAGCATCTGTATCCAGAAGAGAAAGAGCAGAATATCTTACTATACTATCCAAATGTCCTTCATAATCAGGATAAATTACCGTATGATCATGTGTTTGGATATAAATCGTATCAAAATAAACACTTTTGTGTAATTTTATCCAGGTATATTCCATATTTTCAATACTTTTTATGGCTGAAATAAGACGAACATTTTTAGATTCTTGGACGTAGAATGTAATTGGTTTTAATTTATCTGCAATATAAACATAATTAAAAGACATACATCATAATGAGTTTTTATGTGCAAAGTTAATATAAAACAGTATAATAAACTATATTTTAATTACAAATTTATTACCAATTTTCACTGATGAAAACATCATATTAAATTGTGTATTTTCATGAATTTATAAACAAAGGAAATTAATTGATTATATCCATGTAAACAGCCAGTGATATTTTTATTCATGATGTTAAGAAATCATCAATTATTAACATGAATAGCTACAACTAGTCATCACTTATTATTACAATTTTGAAATTCCTTAATTCAATAGAACAAGCTTCTATTCTAGTACCTTCTTAAGTGTACATTTCTATTTTGACAAATCAAATAAGTTCGAATTTAGCTTGCATTTCTCAATACTGTTTTAATAGTATTTCATATCAATTGTAAACTAAACATCTGTAATTTTTTTCAACTTTTTCAATATATTGATATTTTTTTATCTTTTAAAACAAAAGTTAAAAAATACATTTGAGATAATGAAGATATAATAAAATGCAAATGTTATTATGAAAAAAAAAAACACAAAACAAACAATCTACTGATTTTACTGAATCTGCTTAACATTAATTAAATAAAGTAATTTATTTTTTATTTTATAATTTTGTCATTATATTTTTTTGTAATATTTTTTACACAAATAAGGTTATTATTTTACATAACTCAAAATAATAGACAATTGGTTTGTATACAGTTTAATTTAATATCATCAAATCGATTTTTGTTCACAATGAACATTGTCAAGATGTCATTTTTAAAATTAATCATATCATAATAAACATTCTGCAGCTTTATACACTCTAGTGATTATCACTAGAAAAAAACCCATGAAAAAATTTAAAAAATGTATTTTATAATTTTTTATAAATTTACACATATGTATATATCCGTTATATATTTTTATTCATGTTTTTTATTCATGTTTGTTTCATTGCTACAAGCAGACTTCTGAAGTGTAAAAAATTACAAAAACAAAACTATATATAAAATAAAAATAATCAAATAATCTTTATTATTGAAAATTTATTGTTCTGAAGCAACTAACTTATTTAAAAGTTATTTTAATATTAAGGGTGGATGAGAATTAAATGGATTTGTGGGTAATGTTTAATAATAATATATATATATATATATATATATATATATATATATATATATATATATATATATATATATATATATATATATATATATATATATATATATATATATATATATATATATATATATATATATATATATATATATGATGTTGTTTTTGTAGTTCTTTACACTTAAGAAGTTTTCCTGTAGAAGTGAAACCTTTGGTTGCATTTAATTTTTTTTTTTCTTGGCTAGTCTAGTTGACTTTTGGATTTGGGGTAATTTTAATTCTTTAATGACTATTTTAGCTTTATGCTTTTAATGTTTAATATAGGCATTAATATGTATTGATAGTATAATACACAAATTGTTTGATGATTGATAGATAATACTTATAAGGTGGAAAAAAAGTGAATAAGACAATGTATACATATGTCTAAATTAAAAAAAAAAATGCTATTTATTTTTTCATGAGTTTATTTCTAATGATGGCTACTAAAATGTAAAAAAAAAATGTAAACATTTATTGCCACATGATTGCATCTTGAGAAAGCCTATTTTCTGAATGAAATTTGATTTTATCATATTAAATAAAATTATATGCAAGCCAGTTTTCTATTGTTTTGAGTTATGCACAATTCAATTCATTATTTATTGTAACCTCCCAAAAAGAAAGATAAGCGGGAATGCGTGTGAGAGACCCTATAACTAACAACTTACTAAACATAACATAAGATAATGATAACATAATTATAATGAGACTCTACCTAATCTAATACAACTAACATAAGATCGAATTTCTTTAAAGAGACGTTCATAAACATGGAGGTTTTAACATTGAGAAGCATTCGAAATAAACTTCACAATGATATTGTCATTGTAAAAACTTTCCAGCTATCATCCTATTATAATCATTAAAAAATCTTACAATACACAATGACTAACATAATACTTTATGTAAAATAATTATTAAGCTACTCTATTGTACTTTAAAAAATTAAACTATAAAGATAATAATTTTAAAAACTCAGATTAAATTGACTTAAATAATTATTGCATTTTTTTTGGATATTCCAGGCATCACGACTATTCAGTTAATAAATATAATAATAATCATTAACAGTTAGACAATGGAATAACGAGACGGATTTTAATGAGATCCAATTATCTAAAGAATAATCTCTCTCTCAATTACAAACATCAACTATAACTACTATTTGAGAATTAATATAACAACAATAATACCTTGAAACTAATAATAATAAACTACTAACTTATGTTAAATTAAATAATTTATTAAACTTATTATTATTTATCCTTCCTACTTCTAGAAGAAAGTATCATTAAATAAAATAAATATTTATTGATAATGTAAACTTTGCAATTAACCGAAATCTACTATTACATAATTAAATAGACTCATTGTTTTAGCGTATACCCTTCCTATTGTATCTTTTAAAACAAACAACAAAATAGATTTTATTAATTCTTTAAAACTAGAATGAGGTACCATTTTGGATTTCTTCTATTTAATAAACATTGCACGATTTTTATTATTTAATTCTTATATTAAAACTTAAATATATCGTAAATTATAAATGTGACTTTGAAAAACAATATCACTTTTTTTTTAATGTAATGAACATATAAAACATTAAATTTTAATTTCCAATAATTATTCAAATAGTTCAATATTTAATAAAATAAAAAAAAATAATTAATATGGTTTTAATAATCAAATCATAATTCCAAGTTAGTAACCGATTAATTTATCAAGTGAGAACTCTTTATTATAATTCGACAATTAAGATATTCAATAAATACATTTTATATAATGATCTCACTTGGTTGAGTGCATTAATGTATCTCATTGTTATATTAAAGATCCAATTCAGAAATAAAACTACTTGTCAGTTTTAAATTAAATTTACTTATTTATTTTAGCAACAACATATTTATAACAATGATTATCATTACAAATTATAGCATAAATAGATTTATATTTGAAAAATCACATATTTAAAACATTTTTTTACATTACAGTAACTAAGATACATATCATTCTTCATCCATGTATTAACATGAATTTCATATTATTTAGTTAATCAAGTAATAAGTTTTTACCAAACTTGTATGCTTTATTCATATTATAAAATATTTTCCTTCCATGTGTTCATACATCTGGGTAATTTCCTTAAAATTTTTATCATATTTAAGTGGTTCATTATAATCCACATGGTTTAATAATGTCATACTATATTAATATTAGTTTGATTTTAAAATTATTATAAAAATTGCATTAATATTATTTACTAAAAAAACTTTTCTCCTTTTGTATGGTTGATATAATATAAATAATACATTTTGAATAAATAACTGATTCAAAAATTATGTCTGCTAAAATGTTATCATTCATTTTATAGATTTATCATATTTATTTCATTCATATTCTTCATTCTTGTTGATCTCATTTACCCTCCTAACAATAAGTTATTCTTATTTCGATCACATTTAATGATATTTGTTTTGTCCACCTTTTCTTATAATGACATTAAAAATCATAGGAATAAAACACTATAAATTTAAAAAATAACGTACTAGCCAACGATGCTTACTTTATAGTCCAATATAATAGATAAACTCTTTTGGATAAGAAACTAATGTATTGAATTATCTTAATATATATTGTAACGAGCACAGACGTTCGTTACATTGTTGTTTTTTTTTATATTATTAAACAAGTTAAAATAAGAAGTTCGCATTTAAAAATTTTCTTTAAGAATTAAAAATTGAAATTAAATATCATCGTAAACTCGTACATGTTAAATCGCACAGATAATGAAAAATTATTAAAATAAAACTTTATTAAAGAAAAAGTATTTTAAAACTAAATTTTAAAAAGATTTGGAGATAAAATTATATCTTTAAATTTATCTTTAAATATATTTTTGATTTGAAAAACAGGGTAATTAATCAGAAATGGAAATGATTGTTAATTAGTTAAATGTAAACCAGCCTTGGGCATTTAAATGTAAAAACATCAGTCAGATAGGAAAACAATAGAAACTGTTAGCAAATAAGAAGAAATCCCTATGGAATCGGACCGCAGCGAAAGGACCATCGCATCGGTGACGTAATGTAAATTCAATCCTTCACATTAATATAAAAAAGACAAGTTTGAAAATTATTAATTAGTGAGGATTATGATTATTACGATGTGACAGATAGGTGTTAGTGCGGAGGTGCGGGAGAAGCGATTGAAGAGACGCACGATTCAATCACTTCAGTTTTGCTAGGAAAGAAAGAGAAATGAACTATCATTTTTCTACATTGAGGACCAGTTAAAACAAAAACCTCCGGATGGATAAATAAATCGGCCAACAGAATATCAATCTTAGGACAGCATGGGAATTTACGTTCATGTCAAGCAACGGATAAAGTTGGATGTTTTAAAAATCGTAAGAACAATATTAATTTGAAAACACTAAGAACTTTAAATTTTAAACTTTCCTAGTAGTTAATTGTTACAAATAGAATCCTATCTGACCAAACTAAATTCTTTATTAATAGCGTTATTTGATGTATTTTTTTTCTTATTTATTTAAAATCATTTCCATTTATTTATTTACTTTTTTGTTCTTTAAGTTTTATTATGATTTCTGTTTTCTGATAAATTAAAATATATCAATGTTAAACTTAAGTCGGGCGTGAATGGCTGTATAGATTTGTAAAGTTATATTAGGGGAGGGTAATCTTAGGTTATTTGTTTCGTGGTTAGATTGGGTCAATGGATTGGATATATTGGTGTGATTAGTAGATGTAATATTGATTCGCTACGGGCAGAATCGCTTCATACGCCGCACACTTCCGTTTGCCTATGGAAGGAATTATAAGTCAGATACCGCAGTTCCTTTCTATGGAGTTTTTTGTTTTATTGCTCTTCTTTGCAGATAGATGTAATATTCCTATCTCATAAGAGGCAATTTCTTCTCTTAACCTTATGTGCTGCCGTATTTTATTACATTGAATACATCGATATATCAGATGAATTGATGCCAGTTTGACTACGAATTTTAGCCTAAGGTTAAATAGGGATAGAATGTTTATTTTCAAAAGCAAATTTATGTGGTCTATTCATGCTCGACCCTAAATAAAAATGCATTAAATTTAAGTTGTTTATAGACGCTTGCATGGATTGTTTATCAGTTAACTATATTTGCATTGTAACAATACAGAGAAGGCGACCTAACGTAATCTGCACTACGGGGTACCATCTAGGCATTTGAACCTAGAAAAATTTATAAAGTAGGCAGATATGTCAGTCAAAAAAAATTTTATTTTGATTCCGGTCGTTAGCCCATGTCACTAGCTCAGGGAGATAGCAGAGATTTAATAATATAATCTAAGAGTATATAGAAAAAAGAATAAAATAAGCCACTGCCAGTAATTAACATACAAATATTTATTTATGCACATATATATAAGATTTAAAATTATTTTAGTATTACTTTTACATTTTAACATTTAACATTATTTTTAACTTTGATTTTTGACTTTAATTTACATTTAATTACTATTATATTCTAATTTTACATTTTAATTAAGTTCACACAGATGGGATTATAAAAGCTTGTTTTAATATGTTGCTATAGATCGGTTACATAGATTACACGGTTAAAAACATTTCACAGTAAACATAAATGATCAAAATATAAAATCATTGATACTGGCAATTGCAGAGGGAAATTTATAAGTAACCCAGTAGTATTCACCATAAGATACTTGCATTGTCACCAATGACTTAAAAGACCTCCGAATAAATACATTTTAGATACTCACCGTAAGGTATCATTATTTATCGAATGTCTATATATTTTGATCAAATATGAAAACGCAAATATAGTTAACCGATAAACAATCCATGCAAGCGTCTATAAACAACTTAAATTTAATGCATTTTTATTTAGGGTCGAGCATGAATAGACCACATAAATTTGCTTTTGAAAATAAACATTCTATCCCTATTTAACCTTAGGCTAAAATTCGTAGTCAAACTGGCATCAATTCATCTGATATATCGATGTATTCAATGTAATAAAATACGGCAGCACAAAAGGCTAAGAGAAGAAATTGCCTCTTATGAGATAGGAATATTACATCTATCTGCAAAGAAGAGCAATAAAACAAAAAACTCCATAGAAAGGAACTGCGGTATCCGACTTATAATTCCTTCCATAGGCAAACGGAAGTGTGCGGCGTATGAAGTGATTCTGCCCGTAGCAAATCAATATTACATCTACTAATCACACCAATATATCCAATCCATTGACCCAATCTAACCACGAAACAAATAACCTAAGATTACCCTCCCCTAATATAAATTTACAAATCTATACAGCCATTCACGCCCGACTTAAGTTTAACATTGATATATTTTAATTTATCAGAAAACAGAAATCATAATAAAACTTAAAGAATAAAAAAGTAAATAAATAAATGGAAATGATTTTAAATAAATAAGAAAAAAAATACATCAAATAACGCTATTAATAAAGAATTTAGTTTGGTCAGATAGGATTCTATTTGTAACAATTAACTACTAGGAAAGTTTAAAATTTAAAGTTCTTAGTGTTTTCAAATTAATATTGTTCTTACGATTTTTAAAACGTCCAACTTTATCCGTTGCTTGCCATGAACGTAAATTCCCATGCTGTCCTAAGATTGATATTCTGTTGGCCGATTTATTTATCCATCCGGAGGTTTTTGTTTTAACTGGTCCTCAATGTAGAAAAACGATAGTTCATTTCTCTTTCTTTCCTAGCAAAACTGAAGTGATTGAATCGTGCGTCTCTTCAATCGCTTCTCCCGCACCTCCACACTAACACCTATCTGTCACATCGTAATAATCATAATCCTCACTAATTAATAATTTTCAAACTTGTCCTTTTTATATTAATGTGAAGGATTGAATTTACATTACGTCACCGATGCGATGGTCCTTTCGCTGCGGTCCGATTCCATAGGGATTTCTTCTTATTTGCTAACAGTTTCTATTGTTTTCCTATCTGACTGATGTTTTTACATTTAAATGCCCAAGGCTGGTTTACATTTAACTAATTAACAATCATTTCCATTTCTGATTAATTACCCTGTTTTCCAAATCAAAAATATATTTAAAGATAAATTTAAAGATATAATTTTATCTCCAAATCTTTTTAAAATTTAGTTTTAAAATACTTTTTCTTTAATAAAGTTTTATTTTAATAATTTTTCATTATCTGTGCGATTTAACATGTACGAGTTTAAGATGATATTTAATTTCAATTTTTAATTCTTAAAGAAAATTTTTAAATGCGAACTTCTTATTTTAACGTGTTTAATAATATAAAAAAAAACAATATAACGAACGTCTGTGCTCGTTACAATATATATATATTATAACCTACACTCCCAACACCGCTCATATATATTCCATGAACGAAATGCCCAGGCGCCAGTTCTATTAATGAATAGAACAATATAATATAATATATAATATAAAATTATTACTGAGACTCTATATTTAAGTTTATGTTCAGCTCAGCTCAGTGGGAGGCTATAGGCAGTTCAAAAGATATATAATAAAAAATGAATAAAGGAAGAAATATTATAAAACATTCAATATATTGTAAATTCCTTTGTTAATTGATTGTATGATAAAGAATCATAAGGTTTACTTAGTACAGTCTATGAAAAATATACTTTAAACTTAATTTCTTCCTTCATCCAAGTATAACCTATATCAGCTTGCTAAAATTATATTCTTAAACAAATTTGTTACTTGGCATATCATAATTTAAACATTTACTTTAATGCCAATCAAGAAATAAATAATAAGATCTCAGGGAATTTAATAAACACAGTTGAATTAAATAAACTACAATGCCTATAAGTTATAATTCTAAAGTATGAGAAAATATAATAAAACCAATTGACTAATATTTTACTGTGCTTCAATAATAAGATAATGACAGAGATAGGGTATTTTAATCTCATATCATCATCTAACGAATATACTGACTTGTCAACCTTTCTAATACGTTTATCAAGTGGCAAATACTCTTTATAATGTTTGGATTAAGAAATACAATATTGTCAGATACTAGCAAGTTTAATGTGATAACTTTAAAATAATATATCTGTTTTATAATAAATGTATACAATGTGGAGATGTGGAAATGGAAATACGAATGTATACAAAAAAAAATAACTCACGAGACAGTTGTTTTAAATTTAAATAACTAAATACATCATTTATTACAAATAAACAAAATAAATTGGGATGAACATAATATTTACAAAATAGGTCTTCGTTTTATAGACCTTTAAATTATTAAATAAATCTTTAGCATCAGTTTGGGATTCCTACTATCTAAAGAAACTAATCATAAACTTAAAGATCCCGACTTGGAACACATACTTACTTAGATGTTTTATCCATACGACAATGAATAAATGAAATATCATATTATTATCACAACAAAAAAAAAATATAAATACTTTCGAGAGGATATTACGGTTGATTGACAAAATAAATCAAACCATTAATCTTTGGCTTTCAGCAAAACAACTTTCTCTAATTGACTAAATAATAATTCCAATTCCTTATACTTTTCATACATAGCAAAATCATGTTTATTCTGATGATTTGATGATTAATTTTTATTTAAATAGATACATTGTATTTTAAAATACTTATTTCCTGTTTAAATCTTAATGTGTTATACCTTTATTAACTGAATTTGGTATATTTCCGAGCATTTATTACTCATTTTTATATTTCATAATTCTATACCCCAATTCGCGATATTATCTATATTACGCGTGTGTGTGTACGTTCAAGCAACAATATTATAAAACAATCCTTTCTGTAAACTCTCCCTTCATTAAGAAAATATCACATAATTAATTTATTTCGAACAATGTCGTAAATCCTCCATAAATATGACACAAGTACTATATCCAGAATTAATCTAACAATTTGTCTAACCACTTTTTTTATTAACACAAAGCTATATTTTATGATTTTACATACAACACGTTATAAAGGGAATATACATGAGGAGCAGATAAACATCTATTGAACACTTCTACCAGAATTCACCTAATTCCACATATATCTTTGGTGGAGAACATCTACTCAACACCAAGAATCCAAGAAAAACGTCATATCACTTCCTAAGCATCATTTAATCATCTTTTAACAATAACTCCTTTACTTCTAAATACATTGTTTGGTGGGGATTTTAAATTCCACAACACCAGGACCCTAAGAACATCACTTCAAAAATATCATTAATCATACGCATATAAAATTAACTAGGCTTTACTCATGGAAATTATTAACATATATCAAATAAGCAAGATCTTTTATCCCTATACATATTACAACGCAGTCAGATTTCTTTCTATTATCATAGCTTCTAAAATATTGAACCTTATAAATACATGCTAGCAGACAAATACCTACAGATAATACATCAATCTGTTCAAATCAGGAAATACGACACTGTACGAACTTATGCAGAAAATATTCACAAATTATACTTTATCACACAAATATTACAATTGTGCAAAACAAACACACCCCCGCGAATAAAAATATATATAACATTAACCCTAAATTACGCACTAAGCAGGTAATATGATATTTAAATATTGCATTAAGGTATAATTTTTTTTTAATTTAATAAACTTTAGGTTACTTTTATGATTTAATGTTTCTAATTATTATGAACGAACTTTCTTTATATTTAACAAGCTATTTTTATTATACATTCGTTAATTCAAAATAATAATAATAATAATAATAATAATAATAATAATAATAATAATAATAATAATAATAATAATAATAATAATAATAATAATAATAATAATAATAATAATAATAATAATAATAATAATAATAATAATAATAATAATAATAATAATAATAATAATAATAATAATAATAATAATAATAATAATTCTCACTTAAGATAATAAATGCAAAATGAATGTAAACCTCTCTAATAATATATTATTAAAATTATTTCTTTCATCCTCCTAAGAAAAATAATAAGACCTATTTGAACACAATCAATATTTTTACCGGCTTACTACTTTTTTTTTTAGTAAAGCATTTTCCGAGACGGTCTTGAAAATCAAAATAACATAGATTATAACATAAACATAATAATAATAAAGCTTCTCTATCCATTATATACATTATATGAGTTAAGTAATAAAAAAAAAATAAAAAGATAAAAACACAAAAGTTATTAGTTTTGTAATCTGAATAAAAAAAAAGTTCCTTTGCCAAGCTTCCTCCGGGATATTATAATAAACAATGTAGGACACATTCCAAACTGACTTTAAATTAAATGCACTTCTGCAGTATAACTTAAAAAAATATACAAGTTTAACTTAAATAAACCCACTACTTTCCTATATTCATAACATATCCATTGAGATACCAAATCACAAGCAGTTAATTTCTCCTTTATTATACTGAGAAATATACGTATTCCTCGTGCCGTTCTGGGTTAAATATGCAATTGTCCTTATTATTTTGAATAGCATTATCCACTGTAAATTGTCTTTAGTAATTCCATGATTAATAATGCTTTATTTGATATTCCGTTTTTATTGAAGAGAACTAAATTTATCAGCAATTTTGTCCATCAAATTCAATTCAAACAGAAGTAGTTATATTTTATTTCCTTAATTTATAAATGCGTATTAGCTCCAGATATATATCCAATAAATGATTATTGTTATCTAATTACGAAGAATTTAAACATGGTATGCTCTATCAAGATAGATACATCCTTAAGTCTATGTATAATCCTCACAAGACATAGCACGAAAAATAATGAGAATAATAAGTATTCTATATAACAGTTCTGCACACGTTTTCCATATATCAAAAAAAAAAAAAAAATACGTTGCTTAGTGATAAAATAATAATACTTATGTGAATCATTCTTATTTAAAACTGAAATAAAATAAAATAATATAGACTGCATGATGTTAATATACATCTTCACAAGAGCAATAGTGACGAAAAGATTAGTTTAGAATGTTTAAATTGAAAGAGAATAAGCAAAGCGAGTACCTTTATAAAGTTTAGTGCTGCATATTGAAATTAGTTCCTTCCATAATATATTTCTTCTAATCTGACTTCAGCAATTAACTTTAGTTGTTTGAAAAATATAAGCCACTATCTTTTTGGTTATAATTCTTTACAAAGCTAATTTTTTTTTTTACATACTGGAGATCTTTGTTACAAGCTCTCTCTTCAGCAACAGTTCATTTGCATCCTCTTGTTACTAGCTTACTCCCACGCATTTTTCCAGCTCTACTAATTACATATGCAAAAAAAAAAAATCTTTACAACAAAAAAAAAAAAAAGATTTTGATTTTCAGAATTAAATGACAAAAAAATAAAAAATACAAATAATGAAATAAATAGCTTTTACAAACCTGAAAGAAAAACGAATATTAATTAACCATCAAATAAAAATGATTAATAATTTATTTAATTTGTAAAATAATTTATTGATCTAACTATCTATTAATTGTTGGAAAGATATATATATTTGTTAATTATTTAAGATAACTACTGTAATTTGAATATTTTTATTGTGAATGTACTATTGTTTGCTATTATTTAAATGATGAAAATGAGATGAAACCTAAGGCAAAATCATACAGGCATACACATGCATGCACTACAATCTAAATATTGAACTACCTTAATTAAATCTAATCAAAACTGCTATTAACTGTTGACAAAAAGGATAAGAATTAATAAATAAAGGATTTTAAAACCATTCAACTAAATATTACACTAACATAGGATCACTTTGCATTTTTCCAACAAAATATATCAATTTCATTAACAAACCACCCCCCTTCCTTACATTATATACCCCATTAACCACAATAATACTAATGAATACTTATCAAGTGGTCAATAAACTGCATAACAACCCATATTTAAACCTTAAATAATCTTGTTCAAAAATTTTTAAAATTCTAAGGCTATTTCATTTTTTTTATAATACTATATAGCTATTTATCTAAGATACAAGGTATCTTGGACCCCTGTGCCCATTCAGATGGTCACAATATATATATATATATATATATATATATATATATATATATATATATATATATATATATATATGAATAGAAGCATTCACACTTATTATGAACTATTATATTTTTAGATAGTAATGTTTACCTTAATGACTCTACTTCAATAAATACTGGCTTATTTCTCAAGCTATTACAGAACTAAATACTCATTACTTATGTGAAAATCCTTTTGTTTCTCTACAGTAATAACATGATTTCCATCTAGATCAATTCCACTATAAATTCATATTAGTTTTTCAGGAAGATATGTGGTTTTATACCGGCATTCTAACTTATCCATTCAACACTTACTTTATTTTTTCATCCACATATATTACATTTCTCTTTTTAATAATAAAATCTTATCATCCCATAGTTTATCCATCTATAATTATTATAGATCATATTACAAAAGAAATAACTCTTTTTATTATGACAAACATCACATTAGTCCTTGTTATGTATAAGGTTTGAGATCATAAATCATTTATCTTAATTATTGCATTCACTCTATTTTATATTTTCATTTATACTGTTATACTCATATAATATATTCATATTTATTTTAACATAATACTTTTTCCTGACTTGTCATTATTATTCAATACAATTATGAAACATACATCAGTATAGTTAATTGGTGAACTCATTCATAACAGTTTTAATATAATCAACTACTACTCTTCATACATATTGAAATAGCATAAAACTATATTATCACATTACCCATAATATGTTTTAGTTTTTAATTCATTCAAACCAAATTTTATCAATAAGACTATACTAGTTTCATTTTAAATTAAACATATAATAACATTTAAAATTATTTTAATGCTAAAATTTTGATAAAATATAAAAATTATTTTGATCTTACCATAAAATATATTATATCTGTACAAAGCACTAATAACAAAAATCATAAATTGAAATATATTTCAACTCTGTTTTTTTTAAAGAAAAATTTTTAAACCTTTGGTAGTTGTCAGTTATAAATACTGTGAACACTATGTGACACTGCAATGGTTGGTAAGAGATGGGGATTAAATTAAGTAAAGAAAAATCAAATATAATGATGGTTAATACTGGGGAAAAAGAAGATGTAGAATTTTTGTTGGGGGATATTGAGTTAAGTGTGGTGAATAAATATAGTTATTTGGGAATTATTTTAAGTAGTCAGAAAAATTATTTGGATGAATGGGAGAAAAAATTGATAAATGAAGCAAAAAAAAGAAAGGGATTGATAAAGAAATTAACAGTGATTTCACATAATAAATATGATGTAGCTAGAATTATATTGAAAGGAGTTGTAGTAGCAGGGTTAACATATGGTAATGATGCATTATATGTTAGTAAAAAGATATTAGATTATTTAGAAAAAGCTCAAAGGGAAGTAGGAAGACATGCATTGGATGCAGAAATATGGACAGCAAGGAAGGCAATTCAAGGAGAAATGGGATGGTCAAGTTTTCATATGAGAGATGCAAAAAGTAAAATGAAAATGTTTGGTAGATTGCAGTTTATGGATAATAAAAGAATAGCTAAAATAGTATTTAATTGGGTTATCTGTATAGCACAGATAACAATATGGGTGAGAAAGGTAATATGGTATGCAAAAGATTTGGATAATGAATTTATATCTGTATATTTGTATAAAAGATGAGATGATTGTGTTAGGAGGATTGTTGAGTGTTATAGTGGTAAGGAATGGTATAAAAGAATAGATTTACTAATAAAGAATAGGGAGTTAGAGAAATGGAGAACTAGTATGGAGAGTAAAAAGAGTTTAAATATATATAGAACTAAACATAATATTAGGTGTGAGTTAATTTATGATAATAGTAAGGAAAGTAGTTTATTGTTTAAGGCTCAAACAGGATCTTTAGCAACAAGAGAATATACATGTAAATGGAAAAATATGGGTGATTTATTTTGTAAATTATGTAATAAAAGAATAGACAAAATATTAGGCATTTGTTAATTGAATGTGAATGCTTGAAAACAGAAAGGGCACATATAATGAAGTTATGGGGAAATAAATATAAAAAAAGGGATTATACAGAAAGTAGATTATTGGTTTTTATGCTGGGTTTGGAAAAAGATATGGGGGGATTTATATATAAATGCTGTAGAGTTGACAAATATTATGTTATGGAAATGAGATGGAGCAGAATATGGAAAAATTAGATTGGGAAATGTAAAATTAAGTAGCTAACAAGTTTTTCTTGGTATAATTGCTGAGAGATTCTTGAATTTGTTTAAGGAGTATCTACAGTACATCACATCACATCACCAAAAAACCTGTAAGTGATAAATTTCTGTCCAAAATATGCCTGAAATGGATGGAAAATTAAAATTAAAATGTCCAAGGCAATATATCAAATGTAAGCAAAAAATCAAGTAAAAAAATGTGTTTGCCCAAGGCAATAAATTAAAAGTCAATAAAAAGTAAAATAAAAAAGTCAAGTTAAAAAAATTGGGTAAATACATAAAACACACACCTCCCTGCCCACATAAAAAATTAAACACAAAAATTGGTTAAATACATAAACCACAAATCTCCCTCCCACATAAAAATTAATACAGAAAAATCAGGTAAATTTAGAACCCAAATCCATCAAAAGTAAATAAATTGGTTAAATACATAAAACACAAATCCCCCCCCCCACATAAAAATTAAAATGCAAAAATCAGTTAAATACTTAAAACACAAATCACTCCCCATAAAATAAAAGAAAAACTATAATACTAAATGTCAAAAAAGTAGCATATGCTAAATACTATTTAATGCCTTTTTCAAAAGCCTAAACAAAACAAGAGGTAGAATAAATGGCAGATGGCATGAAAAATGCATGACACTACATGTAAAAAAATCCAACACTTTTGTGGAGTGACAACAAACAAAACCCTAATTAACATACTTTACGAAAATATAAAAAATATGATACTAAATTTCATCAATATTTAAAAATGTATTAAATTAATTATCTCTGCTTTGAAATTATGGCATATCACAACATATGAATGTAGAAATGAAACAAAATAAATAGAATAGAAAATAGAAAAGTGCACATGATAACTGATTACAGTTACAGTAAAAATTATTAAAAAGTTATATTTTAGAAGTTTTTAAAATAGATTTATAGATATTTGAATTGAAGAAATATTATCAATTTTCCATCATGGTGAAATCAAGTTTGGACATTTATTTCTAGATCTCTCCATTAGAGACAAAGAGAAGCTTTATCAACATGGTTTGTTTGCCAACTCAAGTTGGAATCCATCAAGTCCAACTGTAAAGTCCTGCAGTTAATTAATGCTGGTAATATGTTTAAATAATCAATATATAAAACTGTAACTTAATAATATATCTTTCACTTATTATATTATTAGCCTTTAACCTAATAATTTATGTATATTTTATTTATTGACTATTGTCCTATCTACTATTATTTCAATAATTTTAGAATATATCTAGTTTGTAAATGTATTTTTATCTTGAATGATGGAGGGAGAAATTTCTAATTAATTAACTTGTTGACGATTTCACCTGATCCTAAAATCTAGAGAGTCATAGAACAGAGAAAACATTTTATAGGTTATTTTTAAGGTTTGTCCTACCCCCCCCCCCCCACACACATATATATCATGGCATGGTATTTAGATTCTAAGAATTCTATGTATAAAAATTAATGAAGGGTGGCAAGCATTTATTTATTTAAAGTTTTATATTATTTTTCTTAACCTTGCTCTGTATATGTAAGACTTAAAAGTTAACTAGATTATTAAAGTTATAATAAATAATTGTAATAGAATGACAGCCTGTTAAACTAATTGCGCAGACGCTGTGAGGATGTTTTATAAAAATAAATGTTTATTCATGTAAATAAATAATTGTGTAAATAGTTACTTCACATTCTGCCCAATAAATAAGGCCATAATTAAAATAAGGATTCTCTATAATAAAACTTATAAACTACAGCAATATGATAATTTCATATTTGTGATTTAAGAAGTAACTTATTCAATGTGTCTTAAGAATATTTTTAAAACTAATACACATTCACGCGTTTACGTACCACTCTTAATAAATGTTGAATTGCGAAATAGAGTTATTCAAAGTCTAAATAATTTTTTCCAACTACTTAATTATATATGTTAGATTTAAAAATGATATTATAGATTGTGAACGGGTTATATTATTATTAAAAGTTTTTCTAAATAGTTAAATGGGATATTCATGATTTATTCCTTTAGTGAAAAAGCCAGTAGATAAGATTTAATTTAATTTTGTGAGCTATTTATCACTCTATATTATATCATGTTACAATAAACTTATATTAAATTTCATTTAAATATGTGTTTGTCTTGTAACTTAGAGCTATTTATTTAATTATTCATTGAGTATTTACTTAAGAAATTTATTATCATAACAAAAGATTATTAATCATAAAAATTGATAAAATAGAAATGTATCTATGTTTTGTTGTATTTTTTTGTATTTAACTGATTTTTCCTTGATTTTTTACTTAATTTTGATGTCTTGCCATAGGCATTTTATTAGCTGAGATTGAACAACAAAATATGGATAGATTTCTATTTTACCAATTTGTATGATTAATAATCTGTTACTATGATAATAAATTACTTAAGTAAATACTAAATGAATAACTAAATAAATAGCTCCAAGTTACAAGACAACATACAAATATTTTAATTAAATCTAATATGAGTTTATTGTAATATGATATAATATAGAGAGATGAATAGTTCACAAATATAAGTTAGATATTATCTACTGGCTTTCACAATAGAGAATCAAATCATGAGTGTCCCATTTAACTATTTAAAAAGACTTTTAATAATATTATAATCCATTCACAATCTACAATATTACTTTTAAATTTAACATATGTAATTAAGAAATGTTTAAGTAGTTGGGAAAATTATCTATACTTGAAATAAATTGATTGCAATTCAACATTTTTTAAGAGTGGTATTTGAATTATGTATTAATTTACAAACGTTTTTAAGAAACATTGAAAAAGTTACTTCTTAAATCATAAACGTGAAATCATAATATTGCCATAGTTTATAAGTTCTGTTACAGAGAATCTTTATTTTAATTACAACATTAATTATTGGGCAGTATAACTATTTACAGAATAATTTATTATAACTTTAATAATCTAATTTCTAACTATTAGGTCTCTTATATATATATATATATATATATATATATATATATAGAGACCTATATAGTTATAAATTATATATATATATATATATATATATATATATATATATATAATTTAAAACTTTTAATAAATAAATGCTCACAAAACTTCATTGATTTTTATACATAGAATTCTGAAAATCTAAATACCATGCTTTGATATGGTGGTGGCAGGAGGGGGTGTAAGAAAAACCTTAAAAATAACTTATAAAATGTTTTTGCTGTGTTATCACTCTTTCTCATGATTTTAAGAGCCAGTGAAAATGTAAACAGGTTAATTAATTAGAAATTTCTCCCTCCATCATTCAAGATAAAAATATGTAAATACATTTATAAACTAGATAGATTCTAAAGTTATTGAAATAATTAAGCCAGCAGATATTATGACATTAACATATACATTGCAGTTTTGCATATTGATTATTTAAAAATATTACTGACATTAACTAATTGTGAGACTTTACAGTTGGACTTGATGGATTTTTACCCAGGTAGGCAAATAAACACTGTTGAACAAGCTTCTCTTTGTTGCTAATGGAGAGATCTGGAAAATAATGTCCAAATTTGATTTAGCCAGAATAGAGAATTAGTAATATTTCTTCATTTCATATCTCTATATATCTATTTTAAAAACTTTTAAAATGTAACTTTTTAACAAGTTTTCCTGTAACTGTAATCAGTTATAATGTACACTTTTCTATTTTTTATTCTATTTATATTATTTCATTTCTACATTTATATATTATGATATGCCATAATTTCAAAGCAGAGAATAACTAATTTAAAAAAAATTTTAAATATTGAGGAAATTTATCATTATATTTTTATATTTTCAAAAAGTAGGTTAATTTTGTTTTTTGTTTGTTGATACTCCACTGAAATGTTGTATTTTTTACATGTAGTGCCATTCATTTTTCATGCCATCTGCCATTTATTCTACTTCTTGCTTTGTTTAGGCTTCTGAAAAAAGCAATAAATAGGGTTTAGCATACATTAATTTTTTGACATTTAGTGTAATAGTTTTTCTTTTATTTCATGAGAGGGGGGGATTTGTGTTTTATGTATATAATCGATTTTTGCATTTTAATTTTTATGTGGGGGGATTTGTGTTTTATGTTATAATGGTTGGGGTTATTTTAGACACTTACCATATCTGCTGTAGAGAGTGCCATTAGGCTATTCAAAACTATAAAATTTATAATTGTAGGCAGATACACATTGTTAAAGATTCAATTTTTATTTTATTATTGACCATTTAGCTCATGCCACTAGCTCAAGGAGATACAGAAATTTATAAAATCACTTACTTAAAACATTTTAATAAAGAAAAAGATTTAAAAAAATACACCACTGCCAGTAATGACACACAAAAACATTTATCAATGCACTTATTTAAATTTGAGGAATAAATTGATCATGTTTTACATATTATTATTATTATTAATTTTAAATTTAAATAATTTTAGTAAGTCTACATAGATGGACAGTTAATATATTTTTTATTTTATTTTAGAATGTTGAGTGTAGATAGACTACATAGACTATGTAATTACAAACTAATCAAAAATATATTCAACCTCAGGCTAAAAGTTTGTAAATAAACCATTGCTTGCTTCCTAATATACAGATGAGACCAATGCAATATAAAGATGCTAGCATTAAACCATGCTGACAGGAAGGTGCATCAAAAGTGTGATATTATATAAAGGAAATGATTCTTGCCCACTACATGAATGTGCATCTGTATGGTGAAGGAAATTACTTGGAAAATATATATATATATATATATATATATATATATATATATATATATATATATATATATATATATATATATATATATATATATATATATATATATATATATATATATATATATATATATATATATATATATATATATTAATGATAGTCTGTAATTGTTGATTGTGGTCCTGGCTGTCATACCATTAACACCCAGAGCAAAAAGGAAATCAGTGATGTAGGAAAATACATTAATATCCATTACAAAACTATGACTACATTTTTGGATCATGCATTCATTTGGGCATGATGTGCTGTATGCTAGCACACTTTACATTACATTGATATAAACACCCATATATCACTCCACAGACATGAATAGTCTCAAATTAACCCCAATGACCTATCCCAAACTTAACAAATCTATGCAGCCATCTATTCCCAACTTAAATTTAATGCATTTTAATGAATTTAGTTAATAAATACAAAAATGAAATATGGAAATGATTGATTAAGCAAACATATTCAAAAATATATTTAGATAATCTATAATGACAAAAGTTGATACTTTCCATGGTATATTTATAGAAGTCCATTGTATGGATTACTTTTGTAGATTGCCCGTCCTCCATGGAAACAAATCCTCTATTTGCTATTCATTTGGTAAGGAACTATCATTGGTAGGCCTCAGCTGGTTGTCAGGAAATTAAATCTATTGCAGACCCCTACATCATGAAGTATGTAATGCAGCTAGAGTTTACATGTAGATTAATAGTCACATTAAAACAACCACTACTATTATTTTGTCTTTATACTTTTATAGCCTCATTTCAGCAATCCTATGAATCGATCAAACATGATGTAACTGATCATAATGTTTAGCTATTATCCATTTTGACCCCTGTGCTTGTTACTTCTAGGATTGGACACTGCTTCAGAGCAGGAAACAATCTTTAATTTTTATCTATATCTCCTACCTGACCTTTTAATTATATAATTGCCTCAATGGCTAGTGTTCTTTACATGTAATTAATAAAACAATCATTTCCATTTACTAAGATAACACATGATATTTTAAAAAAATAAATCTAATTAACATTTTTTTCTTTTCATTGCATTTAAATAAAAGATATTAATTTATCTATAGAACTTTACTTTTTTTTACAAAAAATATTTTAAATACTTTTTTTAAATACTTTTAAAGATTAACATCTGTGCAACATATATATGTGTGTGTGTTAAACCTGACTCTTAATTTTCTTTTAGTTTTTAATAAAACAATTTTATTTAACATTTACTTTGCCTTTTATTTTAATTTTAAAATAATGTAATGGCATATGTATACTGTTTTAATATATTTAACCGATTTCTTTACTTATTTTTTTTTTTTTTACTTACTTTTGATGGATTTGGATTTGTGTTTTAGGTATTTAACTGATTTTTATGTTTTAATTTTTATGTAGGGAGGGATATTTGTGTTTCATGTATTTAATAATTTTTTTACTTGATTTTTTACTCACTTTTGATGTGTTGCCTTAGGTGAACTGATTTTTTTACCTGATTTTTTAACTTATGTTTGATGTCTTGCCTTAGGCATTTTAATATTACAGACCAGTGATTTTTTGGATGTATTGCCTTAGATGTTTTAGTTTTAATTTGCCATCAATTTCAAACATTTTTGAATAGAAATGTATTGCTTGTATGTTTCTTGGTGGTTCTTCATGATTCTGCAGCATCACCTAGTGGCCACAGTATGCATAACTGAAAATTACCAAAACTTTTGATCCAAATCATGATGACAACAGAAGACAACTAAAACCTCTTTACTCTCATTGCTTTCTTTAACCTGTTGTTTGACAATGTACATAATTTAAATCAAAATATTTTAACATAAAAATTATCAGAAATAAAATCTTTTTAGAGTTTTTTTGTGTGAGGGCACATTAATTCTGTAACAATCCAATGATAATAATATAGTTCTTTGAATGTTAAATATTATTTTATCATTCTTATTTTCCATTATCAACTTTTAACATATGTAAAATTAATCTGACCCCATTTTCCAACTTTAATTTGTTCTTATTTATTCTGTCTGAGCTGTTATATATTAGCTCTAGGCTACTATACTATTGTATAAGTCTTTACTTTATTTAATATTAATTTTAAAGATAAAAGGATTCTCTTTTTAACTACTCATCCTTTTGGTATTTTTCTTTTCAAAATATATGTAAAAACTTATCAATGAATTTCCATTACTTTGGTAAAATGTTTCTTTTCTAATCAAACATGTAGTAGTTATTCCTCTTACTAGCGTGCAATTTAATAATAATATTGAAGTCATTTAGATTAATAATAATTATTTTAAAATGGATTTATAATTACTATTAAATAACAATTAAAATTCTATAAAATGTGGTTATTCTTTTATAACAACTGTATATTTGTATTGAGTAAAATTTTTCTGAATGAATAATATAATAATTAAACTCACGAAATTGGAAGAGACAACACAATATTTTTATACAACAATAGCTGTAATTTCCATATAGTGTAGCTTATAATACTTTTGCATTATTTCTGAAAATGATAACAAAATTAACTGTTCTTTTTTCATTCACTAGTAATCATTTTAATTATCAGCTAATATACAAAACTAAAATGAGGTCAGTGATGAAGCAACTCTGGGTTTATTTATTCCATAGTATTTTCACACCACTCTTAATATACTTTATAATTATACAGCTTATTACTAATTACTTTTACTTACCTTAAAAATATAATATAATACAATTTTATTATTTTTAGAGAAGTTATCAAAACAGATGTCAGCACTCAAACTTTTAATTAATCCACCCTAATTTTCATCTGCTACACTCTTTTTATACTATAGACAGTATGATGTCAGACCACTAATTAAATCAATTTTATTGGGAAGTGGCTAAATGTCAACTAGCAGTTCTTTGCATAATTGGCTTTGGAGTATATTTTTACTAATTAATATTTCACCAATGATTTAAAAACTATCTTTTTATATTAAATTACATTTAAGTTTAAATGTAAAAATACAAATATAAATGTTATTCTTATAATCACTATTTATTTTTATTATTATATTGGTATTAATTCTTTAGCGATGTGTGCTACTTGATGGTGTTGTTTATTTGAAAAATCACATAAAATGTAACATTACTGGGCCAGCTTTATTTTTATTAGGTATTTTATTTGTTTGTTTTTTACTTTTTTATGCTGTTATGGTTACTTTTTGTTCAGACTTTTTTGTTTTTATAAATAATTTCAAACTTTTTTTTTTATAATCCAGACACATCCATAAAATGTAACATTACCAGACTGGCTTTAATTTTATTATGTATTTTAATTGTTTTTTGCCTTTGTTTTTATGCTGTTATGGTAATTTTTTTGTTCAAACTTTTATTTATTTTTATAAACATTGTCAAACTTTTTTGTAATCCAGACACATACATATAATGTAACATTACTACACCGGCTTTGATTTTATTATATATTTTAATTGTTTGTTTTTTTTTTTGTCTTTTTTTATGCCATTACACTTATTTTTTGTTCAAACTTTTATATTTTATAAACATTGTCAGACTTTTTTTTAGAATCCAGAAATACACACACATATAAACAAAAAAAGAGCAGTGAAAACTGTTTTGTTATTTTATTAATCAAAACACAAAATAAACTGTTTTTGGTCTTAAAGTTATTTGACATATTTAAATTATTATTTTTTTTAGGTAATCATCAAAAAGCCCCCATATCCCACTGGATGGCACTGTTTTCACCTAAAACACATAAAAATGCCATTTCCACAACTGACACATTCGAACCCGCATTTTCTATAATACAACATTTTTGTTGTGCTAAGATTACAGGCTGCTATGTCATGTCATAGTACAGCATGTATGTTTTATGCAGCAAATACATTTTCCGAATTCACACAATTTATAAAATGGTTATGACTTGGGGAGACGGTGTGTTTTTTTTTTTAATTGGATGGAAATGTTGTTTTCATTGGATTTTTTATATTTTAAAGTATTGAAATGTTCAGATTTTGTAAAGTAATAAATAACAGACTTTTTACACCATAGGGTATTGAAGTTTCAAGTAGTAAATGTTGATGAGATATATGTATAAAGTGAGTTGGAATTAGATAACAAGTCAAGTAACATACTGTTCGTGACATTCCATGAGACAAAGAAGTTGTACCACATGTATATTTTTGAAATAAAAAAGAGTGTTAGCACAAAAATACCCCGTAAGAAAAGTACAATTGTACACTGTTTTTTTTAAATGTCATAAAAAACATCTATTATAAACATTTTATATACTATATATATATATATATATATATATATATATATATATATATATATATATATATATATATATATATATATATATATATATATATATATATATATATATATATTTGTCATTGTTTAAAAAAGTTTTTGTTCCTTTCTTTTCTCTGACTACTGTTATACTTTGTTGAATATAGTTTACGTTTATTGTTATCATTTATTTTATAGATGTTAGTAAAAAAAATATATTTACAAAAATACGATTTTGATATATTTTATTTTAGCATTACAAACAACAGAACATTAACCCTAAACCTAACCCTAAAACTAACCCTAAACCTAACCCTAAAACTAAACCTAACCCTAAAACTAACCTTAAAACTAACCCTATACCTAGCTTTAAAACTAACTCTAAAAATGACTGTAACAATTTTTACTTTTAGTTGTTATTCTATTTGAAATAAAAAATAGCAGTAAACAACAACAAAAACAGCCGTAACCCCAGTAAAAAAATCTCCAAATTGATTTTTCTAATAAAAAGCAAACTAAAAAATACGAATCAAATTGTAATTTGTTTATTTTATTTTACATTTATTATTATCATTTAATTTGTATACATTAATAAAAAATAATATTTTAAATTAAATAATATTTAAAAAAGACGATTTTTTTTGTTTTTATTTTCACATTACAAAAAAACACATCAAAATGATTATAATTAATGGCCCATGAATGATCATATTTTATAGTTTAAGCATGAAAACTGTGCCATCAAGTGGGATATAGTAGCTATTTGATGACAACCTTTTTTATAACAAGTGAAATTGGAAAAAAAAACACTTTTCAAGTTTTTAAAGAATCTACTATGGATTGTCTCTCACAAACATTTCTGAGAGGATGTCCAGGAAAATGTCTTCCTCATTGTGCAGATGATGCCAAATAAATTCTGCCAGATAGTTGTTCAGCAATTTCCTGATAGTTCCACATTGTTTGCAGTTTTTCTACCTCACCAGACATCAAAGATGCTGAATGTTTTGTGTGTGAATGCCTGTGGTCAGGTTCACCAAGTTGTAGTGGTGATTAACTGTCAGGGGTTAAAAGCCTGAAGACAGTAGATTGACAGTCTAGTAACCCCTCCAACAATAAGAGTAGATATTTGACCCAGGTTTTATATAGTCTTTCACGACCTGCATAAATGTGTGCTATTTGGGAAGACACAGCAGTTAAAAAACATCCCCTGCTATCAAGGCATACACCCCCAAAAATACACTGCTGTGGATGTAGATGGCCCTTATGGGTTTTATGACACATCAACATAGTCTCATCAACCTTGACAATCAAACCAGGCTTGTCTATTTAATGGCAAGGTCTGGCTTCCAGTATTTCATGGCATAGCTCATGCAGCCAATTGTTCCAATACAATACTATATTCTTGGATAAGTCCTGCTCTGATCAGACACCTTCTACTGTCAACTGTTTAAAGCTTCAATAATAGATAACATGGAGTGCTTTATGCAATGGGATTGTAGAGCCATAAAACGTATTATAATTCTTAACCGAACACCTTCTAACGCATGAATGTTATGAACAATTGAATTGACTTGTTGTATTTGTAATATAAACTCTCATACATGATCCACAAATGCCCATATTCTCATTTATTAATACATTCTTCACTTGCTGAAATTCTATAGCATCTAATTCTGTTGATGGAAAATCTTTCAAGTCAATGTGCCATTTTGTTTGTTATGACAAATTATGACTTGATGCAGACCTCTTCAGAATTCTGTTCATTACTACATTTGGACTACTTTTGTCACCTTCAAATTTGTCTCCAGGACAAATTTAACTTTGTGACAATGTTATCTTTGTCAAATTGCATGATTTCCATTTACAAACAAAAACAATTCAAAGTAAAACCTTTAAAGCACTTGAGATTTACCCACTGTCACATAAGATGTGAATAAAGGTTATGTGTGAGAATTCACATAAAGTGATTAACAAAGCACAAAACATTTCATAATATTTCTGTGCAACACCTTCAAGGCAACATGCAATGTCTAATACAGAATGCAGGGTGTGATAGACATAACACATGTCTTGTGGCCACAATAGACTCATTTTTATGTGATTTTACACATAAATAATATTATCAAATGGTGCCCGTGGCTAAATGATTAATACCATAATATTCAACTAATAATTATATCAAAACATAATATTATTATTTTAAAAACTATAGTATTATAAACATATAATAATTTTAATTGGAATTAAATAT